>CAUYPK010112993.1:0-31618 GCA_963574355.1 Loris lydekkerianus
GATGGGCATTTGGGCTTCTTCCATGATTTAGCAATTCATGGCCTATTTTTTAAGTTATCAATATTTTATGCCATGTCTTATATTGAGTATTACCTGTAACAATCTTGATTTCAATGTATCAAATCAAAGAGAGTTTTTTAAAAGATTTTTTTGTGATTTCTTAACTACTCTTTCTCAAGTTAGGATGGGAAACCATAGTCATTGTTGCCTATTGTAAAAATCAAGAGCATTATACTTTACTTTGATTCAAGAAAAACTGACTTTTCTATTTTTTCTGCCCTCATTACTTACAAATTTCATTACTTTATTAACTTTTTCAATCTTTAAAATACTCTGAAGTAGACCTAAATTGATGATGACCTTGAATCATTTCATTATTCTTTGTATTGTTATTTCAATATTTTAATTAAAAACCCTAAGATGTCTATTTCCATAGAATAAATTTGTAATAATAACATGAAATAACAGCTTATTACATTTAAATTTCATTTACAGTTTTCAAAACAGTTATACCAGATTATCTCACATAAATCTTACACACTCATGTATATAATTAGTAAATATTTATTGGTGACATATCTGCCTTTAAGTATCTCAAATTAGTAGGGAAGAAAAAGAGATAAAAAGAGATTGAAATCTAATGTGATATGTGCTATTAACATGAAGTTCTGTAGCTATAAATACAAGTGGCTTCTTAGCCAGCTGGAAATGAGATAAACATAGGGGAACGCACAGAGGAGATTACCTTGCATTGTAAACTTGAAATGTGACTAGGCGTTACTTAGGGAAGATGCAGAGAGATAAATCTATGGATAAAGGAATGGATGTGAGAAGACGTGCAGGAGAGAAGGACAGTTAAGAGTACAGATTCTTGACCCGAAAAGTACAGGTGCAGAAGAAGGTTAGCTTCTTAGCCATTGTACACCCTTACCTCTTTTTCCTCTCTCTATTTACCTGTATTTACCTACCTCTTTTTCCCTCTATTTACCTCTCTTTGATGCAATCTCTGCATCTCTAAATGGAAACATTAGTATGTACTCCTGGGTTTGTTGTAAGTACCTAATCCATAAAAACCAGAAATGGTCTGGTACATAGTAAGCCCTCAGTAAAAGTCATTATCATGTCTGGAATAAGGAGATGGGTACCATAGTAAAAAACGGGACAAATTTCAAAGCTGGAACAATTTTGTCTCTGTTATACACATAAAGAAATTAATGGAGGGTGAAAGATTTATTTCTAATATTTAGAATGCATCCTAGCATGTTAGAAATGCTTTTATCTGACTTACTCAGGTGCAATTTCATTTCATTTGTCTTAAAATCTGTGGAATTTTTTATATGGTGTCCCTGTTTTCCAACTACACTCAGTTCTATGATACTGGGGGGATTACAGGGATTTCAGTAATGCAATTTATCTTTTTCTTTTTAGTAGTTAGTAATTGCTTGACTCCTAATAAGATTATGGTAAACATTTTGGGGGTGGATGAGTGGATGAATGAATTAATTTTCTCAGCCTCACTAGAATAGTTTTCACTACTATCTTTTCCAAAGTATGAGGGCATATCCATTGCCTGAATTTGTTTTTCCCAGCTTCCTTTATTTCTTTAAAAGCACCTTACAAAACCAACTATTTACAATTTCTACCCTTCACTTCCTCCTACCTCAATTTTCCTTTTTTTTTTTGTATTTGGTGCATATTTTTATTAATATTCTTCTAAGAATTCCTATACTGCATGCAAGAAAGTTGCATCAAATAACTGAAACACATTCTAATCTAGGAGGTTTGCTAAAGGCAAATATTTCGGGAGGGCTTTGTGATTTATAAAAGAGGAAATTTGCTATTCGTCAGAAAATATGCTATCATAGTTTAGACGAGGATTGCAGCTCAAGGGAGAGTCTTTGAATCCTAATAACCATTTTTCACCACTAAAGTTTTATCCAATTAAGGTCAGAATCATCTCCTACAGTTGTGAGCCCATTTTTCCATCTTAGAGAGAAAACCGAATGCATTGCTGGGCATTGCGATAAACCCAAATGAATTCTTCATTGTTGATTGAAAAGAAAGGGCACAGCTGTTTTAACTGCACATCCAGAATGAGATTTTAGAACATAAAAACAAAGGGGACAGAGTCATCATTCAAAAACATCCTTGTTGCAGATAATATCACAGTTTAAGAGAAGCTCTGACAAACAAGATTTAATGGCTGGGTAGTTGAAGGTCACTGATTCTCTTTCAGATTTTCTCTTTTGTCATAGAAGCTGAGGCATGCAGGCCAACTATGTTATCAATACGTGAACAAGTTTGCAGTTTTCAAAAGGAAAAATGCAATTCAATTTACATGAACAGAGCACCAAAATATATTCAACATAGAAAATTTCTGTACTTGAAAGTCTGGAACCATATGCTACCATTTAAAATAACATAAACTTCTCATTCATACCCACTCCTACATTGAATCCGGCTTGATTTGTGTTAGCTGCTTCTGTCAGAGAATAAGTTATCTGCTCTTTTCTTTTGAAAAAAGTATATGCCAAGTTTGTCATAATAGCAAATTTCATATTTTCCAAAAGAAGACCCCCTTAATTAATGCCAAAAACCAAGCCTGAACATTTTCTGCCTAAGATAACAATAATCCACCCCAAATAAGGAACACGCTTGTGTTAAGAGTTGTTGGGTTTTATTCCTCTGATGGATTTATCTGGACAACCTCTGCCAATTATAACTAATTGAACTAAATTATGGGCATTCTTGCTACCACCTTTGCTCTTCTAGCAGTTTTTTCTTAGCTTTTTTCTTCACATTAATTGTGCTACTATTTATGGACCAGCCACGGCATCATTTAATAACCAGAGAGCTTTTGTTTTGTTTTGTTTTTAATTTCTCCAGCAACATTTCTATCCTTACTAGATGTAATTCTAAACTGGATAAGGAATTGCAGCTGGCCTGACAGAATAGTGAGCCTTTTTTTCTTATTGTTACACAGAAAAAAAAAAAAGAAAGAAAAGAAAAGAAAGGAATGAGAATGGAAGGAAAAGAAGGGCCAGATTCTAAGGGAAAAACAAATTTCCTTGGGATTTTCTAAAATTCTTCCGAGGCTTTTTCTGATGATAGATCAGCATCAGCCAGCAGAGGACATAATTTGGTTTGACCCAGATGTCCTACCTCCCTGCCCTATTCAGTCACATCTCAGTCATTTATCATATGCACATAAAAGACAACAAACAAACAAACAAACAAACACCATCACTATCTTAGGCACTGGCACTGCGGATAAAACTCCCATGTATTCTCCCATATACATATATAAATGTCCAATTATCTCCTCATTTTGACAAGGACATCTTTTACCTTTTTCTTAGCTACTGTCATCCCATTTTATAAATTTGATGAAGAAAACACGTTGTAAATTAAAGGAAAAATGTTTGGTTCTTAAACAAGAACATATTTAGTTAGATGCTACTTTTAAAGAACCCAAGTTAAGTCAACTAAAAAATGAAAAATGTTCCAATTTCCTTGGGGATAATTTATAAAAGATTATCTGAGAAGTGAAAAGAAATTAAAAATTATATTGTCCAATAATTGCTAAGAAATAGCCATATACTGTGTGTCCACCTAAAACACTTCTGAATGTTAATATATTTCAAATTTTCTTGCACAAATTGCTGTAACTAACCATTTAATGTAGATAAAGTGCTACAGTTTTAGTACAAAATTAGTGATTAGAATTCAGAGAGAGATGGACTTATATATTTAGCTGTTTGATTCTCTGGTGGGTCCAAAAATGTTATATCTCCAATAAAGCTGATAGAGAAATGGGTAAGATGGCTAGTCAAAATTAAAAGAAAAAAAGATTCGAGGAATGTTTCTGCCTGGCAAAAATATCAAGAATGTCTCTTTCAAATTATATGCCTACCTTCCATTTAACTAGACATCACACATACTAAGAACTGAATTGGAGGAGAAATGATCTGGGTGGTGGCGACAGAGCATTGCGATGCGTTCTAGTTTTCATGGGCACCACCCATATCGTCCATGCCTTCCAGGGCCTAGAATGATACTGTTTAATTTTATAATATTAGTTCTGATAACTGATCTTTTCTTTCTAGGAACTCCTATGACTAGAAATATGTGGTTTGATATTCATTTGATGACTTTGACAGATCTTCAGTAACATTCAAAATAGTTCTGGAATTATTTATACAATTATTCATGTACTCAACAAATATTTACTGAATATCTACCACATGTCAAGCACTAGATAGGCATCAATTATAAAGTGGTTGGCAAAATTATAACTACAACCATTATACATTATCCATGACCATATAGAATCTAATATATATATAAATAGATAGATAGATAGATAGATATTGCAAATATGTAAATTCAAATCATGAAAATTGCTACAGAGAACTACAATGTAGCTGGGCATTGTAGCGGGCACTTGTATTCCCAGCTACTCAGGAGACTGACCCAAGAGAATAGCTTGAGCCCAAGAAGTTGAAGTTGCTGTGAGCTATGACACCACAGCACTCTACCAAGGGCGCCAAAGTGAAACTCTGTCTCAAAAAAAAAAAAAAGAGAGAGAGAGAATCACAATACTTCTTAGACTGGAAATTTAAAACAAGGAATTTAAAGAAGGTTAGTGTAGCTACAGCAGAGAAAGTAGTAAAGGGTGGTTCAGGATGTTTCTAGAAAGCATGAAGGAACAGTTTTCTTCCTCCTTATCTGCTCATGAAAGAGAACATTGACCAGATACTACTTCTGATCTCTTTCTGGTCTTGTAGTATGTAATTGGAGGTATGTTAACTAACTGTGCAGTTTGAGAGAAGGAAATAAGCAACCGTGAACCAGATCTCTATGTTGATTTGGAAGCCCCCAGAATGTACAATTTTTCCTATGTTTCTTCGTGGTGTGAGTTTCTAAGAGCCAGTCTCACAAGAGTAGCCCTTACATTGTTGTTAATTCTGTCTGATTTAGGGATAAATAATTTACAAACTTCCATGAATAAAATACACACGCCATATACATAATGTCAACCTCAATGTTATTAGCTATAAGAGAATATTTTCATTTTTCTTCTTGACTATTATCACCCTCAATTGATTCTAATCTCAGCATTAAGGAGGAAAAGATAGGCTATATATTGACTCTCTTCAAGTGTTGTAGAGTAATAAGAAAGGATAAATGTAAAGCCTTGAAAAGAATAGTATCTTAGTTTTCAGTATATGTGCTGCCTTGGTTTTAATCCTAATGGCAGTGAGATGACATCAAGGCTTGTAGATACAGGTTCACATGTTTATATACATATATGTGTATGTGTGCACACACACATACATAAAAGATACACAAATATGTTTTTCTCAACGTTTACTCTTGCTGCTCCATGTGGAATAGATTGCTATCCAAGAACCAGGTAAATTCAGGAAGGTTAGTGAGAGGGATATTTGAGGAAGTGTTACTACGGTCTGCACATATAAACACATATAAAAGCCATTCTGTACCTAACAGACGAATGTAAGGTGCTTTACATCTAACGTCAAACACAATGTCTGGCAAACTAAAGCTTTACACTAGAAATGTGAATGATATGATGGTTGAAACTCTACTGGGAAAAGTTTTATATATATATATGTGTGTGTGTATATATATGTGTGTGTATGTGTATTTAATTGGGATTATACGTTTGTAAATATAGCAATATAATCCTCTTGATACCTAATTTTATACAACTTTCCCCTTACTTCACCAGAGACATCAAAGCCAGATAGTTAAATAATCACCTTTTGGGGGCAGGACACAATCATAAGAGGGAATTTAAGTAACAAATGCAATCAATGCAACCTGCTTGTTTGTACTCTCAATGAATCCCCAACAACAACAACAACAAAAAAACAAACAAACAAAAAGAAAAAATTAGTATTCAGCTTTCAAAGTAAATTTAATATATATAAACTACAAATTTTTAATAATTTGTTAATGAATGTAATACATTTATTTTTAGTTTTTAGGTAACAACAAAGTTGAAATATCAACACGGGAAAGAAACCAATGATATCTAATTGGCAAAAGGTTCATTTTACACAATAATTATGTTATTCGTAGAAATCTACCACAAGCTGTAATACAGACAGAACAGAACCAATAGAAGAAAAATTTCTACTATTAGAGGAGAAAGTGAAGCTACTCTTAGGTCTTGGCAGAGGGCAGACAAAGGGCAAAGCAGGTAGCAGAAGTGGAGAAGGGTAGAGAGCAGGAACATTAGATTAGAGGCATGTCAGGTCTTTGGTCAGAGACTTTTCTGTGGTTGGAGCACATTTGTGAGGAGCTCCCAGTGTCCCTTACTGACATGTGACTCACTATCAACTAATTACTATTATGTTTTTGACACCCCCCCCCCATCAGGTTTCTCATGAGGATTCTGGGAAGACACAAACAGAGAAAGCAAACTGTTACATAATCCCAACCTGTCAATTACCCAAAGTCGGGAAACAGCAACCAGGTCCACCCAGGAGACAGGCGGGGCAGCCTTCGGAGCCTTTGAGATTGTGTGCTAAGACCTCGGCGAGTTCCCCACGGGTGGGAAATGACTTGTCCCTCCCTCTGAGATGTAATTTCGCTTTGCAGTAAACGCTGTACGAGTAAGATTGCTCTATATTTGTAATCATTCTGTCATCGGCTCAGTTTGACACCAATACTCATTCCTTACACTGGGCACTGAGGGCCTGGGGACACGGAGACAGCCCTAAAGGCGAATGAGTGAAGACACTGGGAGAAGGGGCGTCTGAGACTGGACTCACTATCCTCAGGACCTGGGCCTCCATCAAAGACAAGGGTAAAGTTTTTGAAATCTCGGTGTAATTCATTTATGGAAGTACACAGAAGTTCTAGATACTCTACTTTTATGCGTAAATCATCATTCAGGAAGCGCAAATTTAAAATAAAAAATCTGGAATTGTGATCCTGACTTAGCACCAAGTCACGGAGAATGCTCCTGTGATAACTACAGTGAAAGACAGGGGGACAGAACTCATGAGAGGACTCCGTAGTGGAGTCCTGGAGCCCCATGCAGCAAAGATCTTATGAGCCTCAGAACTATAAATTAGAAGGAGGAGTCACGGATTTAATCCAGTTAGGGCCATTGTCTGTTCATTCAGCAGGTCTAAGTGCTTAGTATATGTCAGGCTTCATTTTAGACAATGGGAATAAAATAGAAACCAAAAAACCCTGTTCATTATTTCACCTATTTTTTTTTTTTTCTGATCTACTTTCTAATTTCTATTTCATCTTTTTGGAACACTTTTAATGATCAGAAGTTTGTGCTTTGGATTTATTTTATAATTAAAAAAAATCCTAACTATTTTCTTTATCTTTATTTTTCTGGGAGATTTATTTAAATTCATCCTCTTTCATTGCTACTGATTTTGTTTTTATGGTTTCATTATCAACTTCTAAATAATGCTTTACTCTGGAAATTCCTCTTCACTGTGTTAATAATTCCTTACGTATTTCTATGGATATAATTTTTATTTCTACTTAAGTATATACATTTCTGTGATTTTTTCTTTGCTTGCTAAATGTATTCGTTCTCCAAGTTGCTTTTTCATTTTTTTTTAATTTGCTGTAAAAGTGCTAAAAGCTATCCTAAAGCATGTCATTGACTTTTAAGTGCTGTCAATACATATTTTATAACTTAAGTTAGTAGCATATGCACAGTAAAATGAAAAAATAATTAAGTGGATCAGTCACTATATTTTTATATTTGTAGGCACCTATGTAGCTACCATCTAAATTAATATATGGAACATTTCCAGGATCCTACATGTCTCCTCTGAAATGTAGTCTAAAAATATAGCCACTCTTACCTCTTCTATCCTTAATTTACTGTAAATGAAATCATTTGAATGTATATTTTTGCTTTGGATTTTTTTTTCAATATTATGCTTGTGAAATCAATCTAGACAGTTTAATATTTTATGACATAAATGGTTGTATTGGCTTAAACTAGACCATGTTTATCAATTTTGCTATTTGAGACCAGTTGGGCTGGTTCTCATCTGCTAACTATCATCAAAGAAACTGCTGTGAAAATACTTAGATACACACTTTGGTCTTTTGGGATCATAGAGCACAGATATATTTAAGTTTGTAGATGAGGCCTAAAACATATGCGTGTTATGTCCATTAGATATTCTCATACATATGTAGTATTTTTGCTCATTTTTATGTTTAGCTGCATAGAGTTTACTCTTTTTGTTTCTGTTTGTATTTTATGTTTAGGGTGCATAGAGTTTACTCTTTTTGTTTCTGTTTGTATTTGCTGATGATTAAAGAATAATGAGATGCACATTTTATTTATTTATTTATTTTTTGCAGTTTCTGGCCGGGGCTGTGTTTGAACCTTCCAACTCCAGCATATGGGGCTGGCGCCCTACCCCTTTGAGCCACAGCACTGACCAAGATGCACATTTTTATATGAAAATTGGTCAATTGGATATTCTCTTTTGTGATGTCTGTAAAAAATATTTCCCCTTTTTTCTATCAGATTGTCTCACAGTATCTTATTGATTTATAGAAATGTTATTTAATTCCTAAAATTCTTTCCAGGACATCACTTTAGGGCCTGGCTGCTGACACCATATTCCATTCCTAGCGAATGTTCCTGGACAAGTTATATAAACTCTTTTAGTCTCTCAATGTTTTTGCATTTAAAAGTGGAGTAAAGTAAGGGGCCAGGCAGAGTGGCTTGTGCCTGTAATCCTAGCACTCTGGGAGGCCGAGGCAGCTCGTGAGCTTGAGCTCACAGTTTGAGACCAGTCTGAGCAAGAGCAAGACCCCATCTCTAAAAATAGCCATTGGTTGTGGCAGGCATCAATAGTCCCAGCTACTGGGGAGGCAGAGGCAAGAGAATCACTTGAGCCCAAGAGTTTGAGGTTGCTGTGAACTGTGATGCCACAGCACTCTACCAATGGTGACAAAGTAATATTCTGTCTCAAAAATAAATACATAAATAAAAATTAATTTAAGGTGAGTAAGATCTATTCTTCATTTTGTGTTTTTTATTATGGTTAAACTCAAAATGAGATAATAAATGCATAAATGCTTGGAAGCAATGGACTATTTTTAAAATGTGAGGAATTATTTTTGAAAAGTATCATAAAATATTTTTACTTGATTTTTTATGTTACTTTGATTTTTTTTCTTGATGTTTTTTCAGAGCTTACATCTTTCATACTGGGAAAACAAGAAAAGGTAATAAGGTGATTCAAAGAACATACTTGGAGTTTTATTGGAGCCTTGTCACGTAGGTTTACACACTGATAAAATGTATACCTTTCTGTAGGCAGCCTGCTCCTTTATACAGACAAGAATGAAAGGCAGTATAGGTGGCAAGTGATATGAATGTGCTGAGTCAAAGGATGATTACACAGAATATTCCCTGCTCCACTGCTAAAATAATGTATTATGTGTGAAACCCAAATCTTTTCAGTGTGGCTTCTTAGGATGCTGCTTTAGTTCCCACTTTCATGAAATCATTTTAACTTGGGAAATTACATCTTGACAACTTGAAAAATATTTTCAGCTTAGAAAAATAAAATAAGCAGGACACCACTATTTGTGTATAAATATAAAGAACAACAATAGGATATTCAAGACCCATGGTATTCACTTCCTAATCTTGTCCATACAAGCCTTTAGCAGCCCAGTAAGTAACTTATTAATACTAGAAAATATTATGATTTGATATTTAGCATTAAATTAAATTTGTATCTGTTATTTATATCCAATCTCTCTTCATTGCAGCCCCCAGAAAAAACAGAAGTTATCAGTCTCTTCAGCCAAAAACTGACTATGTGATATCACAGGAAGAGATTCAGTTAACACATTTGTTTATAGGCAGGTTCATCTTGCTGTTCGGACACTTCTGAATGGCGTCATTGCTCTTATGTATGGTTACATATCAGGGATTCACCAGGAGGCATTAAAGACTGGTTATTTCTAGCAATGAAAGGTCACTGGGGATTATGAAACACAGGGAGGCTCTCCAAACGGGTGTTTTAGACCAGAGGCCGCTTTACCGTGCAGGACCCATTTCAGATCTCAAATGCTCCCAATGACAGAGACTTATGTGTGGAAAAGACATGACGTTCAACACTTAAATGCCTTTCATCTCTCACTGGTGCCTTCCCCAAATCATAGCAAATTGCCAAGCAAAGACACAGGTCATTCCACAAGTTCAATGCAAGAAAGCTTTCCAGAAAATAGAAAGCTATGTCTGTCTCTATTTTTCATATTACATGGCTAGATATTTTCTGGATAGCCTTCATAGTTATTTATAACAAATGAGAAATGTGAGTTTGCTCCTGATATCCATCTTTGGCTCTCCATTCATGCATCAAACTATATGGTTAAGTGCCAGATACTGTATTATAGTGAACAAAATTAATCTCTCCATACTAGATATATAAACATTTATATTTATACACACAAAATTATGTATATATATATATTATAGAGAGAAACAAATTGTATGTTATACACATACATGGAGAGAGAGTGTGAGAAGATATTGATTAAAAAGCAAGCATTCCATGTACCCAATACTGGGTTGAAACCAGAAGATCAACAACTATGGACCCATAGGGCAGAAAAACACATTTAAATTTAAGAATGAGGTAGAGCTAGAATGGGGCAGGTTCTCACTTGTCGGGTACCACGTAGGGGTATATGAAACAATCCTGGGTGAAGGACTCACCTGCAACTCTGACTTTACCTTACACATGCAAACAGTATAGCCTAATAGTGCCTGTCCTCCTATGCTGTGAGATTTTATTTTTCAATATTTTTTTTCAAAATTCCATTGTTAACTTATAGGAACTAAAGTAAATTCCAGTTAAGTACCTTATTTAGATAGTTCTAGGATGCATATATACAACTTGAACTCTACATCTCCAACCATAATAGCCATCTGAGGACATGACATTGCTACATACAGTTATTTCTTTTAATCATAATTATATTAATGATCACTTACCGTGTATCAGATAGATGGTTCTAGGTGTGATGATACAATAATGTGCAAAAATGAAATAGACACTGTGTTAAAGCTTTCATCCTAGTAATGAGATACATAATAAACACATAGACTGATATTCAATTGTAGTAAGTGTCATTAAGAAAATAAAACTGTAGATTAATAAAGTTTTTCTGAGAAAAATAAGAGAAAAAAATAGGCTTTTTAAGATATGGAGAGATCTTGGAAGGACTTTCATGCCCAAATATTTTCATGCACTAAGACATAAGGGATAAAAGAGTCAGTCATATGAAAATCTGGAAGATGAGTACTCAGTCCTAATAGGAGCAAATGGGGAAATTCTCTCAAATGAGAGAGTATATGGCATATGTGAATAAAAAAAAAAAAATGGAAAATCAATGTGGCTTGGGTCTAAGGAAGGATGGCATAATTTTTCTCTGTCTAAATGTTTATAAATATATCAAAGAATACAATTGCAATTTTTTTCTTTTCTTTTTTTCATTTTTTTTTTTTTTTTGAGACAGAGTCTCACTATGCCACCCTTGGTAGAGTGCCCTGGCATCACAGCTCACGTAACCTCAAACTCTTGGGCTTAAGTGATTCTCTTGCCTCTTCCTCCCAGTAGCTGGGACTCCAGGCACCTGCCACAATGCCTAGCTATTTTTTCTGTTATTGTTGTCATTGTTGTTTATCAGGCCTTGGCCAGATTTGAACACACCAGACCTGGTGTATGCGGCCAGCACCCTAGCCACTGAGCAACACATTCAAAGACAAAATTGCAAATTTTTATATAAATAAAAGGCAAACATTGGTAACATTTTAACATATTTATTTTCACTCTTGGCCTTGGAATTTTCTCTTTTCCTATGTCTATCTAATGTCTCTCTTTTGAGAGTATATAACACACACACACACACACACACACACACACATATCATGATGTCTGAAATAATATATAAACACACTTTCACATAAACATATAGGCAACAGGGATTATAAAACTCTCAATTATTGCCTTTAACATCCCTGCAACTCTATGTCTTTCTATTCTGCACCAGAGAAGATTCTAACATTTTTATAACCCTTGCCTTAATCTAAACTTCCTGTATATCAACAGTACCATCCATATGCCAGGTCCTCTATATATTTTCTTAGGGTACAAAAATGAGGAAGACATCATTGTTGCTTGATATCAGGAGCCTGATGTTTAGTTAATTATACTTATTTTTTAATGATGCATGATTTCTTCAGAGTCCTATTATCTGCTTTCTGTTTGGCATAAACCATTGTCCTTCCTGACTCCATTCAAAGAATGGGTTGACATCATGTTAGATGTATCAGGACAGTCAAGTTATTAGTATGATCCCAGAGCTTTCAGGGGCCAAAATATAGGTAAGTGGCAATTTTATCACCATTTCACATTCAGATGAAAGAGTGTAGGAAGATAATTCTTTCCACATCCTTTGTCTATGAAGAGGATATGGAAAAAATGGTGGGGACATGCTTAAATTGTCATTAATATAAGACCTTAAGAAAGCCACTCTTTTTGTATTAGCTAAATCAATGGATGAATTTAAAGTAATATTTAATTCACTTATTGCTGTACTTTTAAATTTTTGTTTGTTTGTTTGTTTAAATTGATAATGAGAAGGAAGGCAGAGTTTTGGCAGGTGATACTTTCTTGAGGTCTTCATGCCAGTTGTTATACATCATGAGGACCCTGAAAAATTCACTGATCTGATATAGGCCCAGGGAGAGAATTGGCTATATTTTTGAAGGAGATCCACATTTCTTCTTTTAGTTTTTAATATGTTGGGTTTTTTTTTTAAATTGGGACTATTTTAGGCAGAGGTTATAATGGTCATCTATATGGATGTGTGTGTGTGCGTGTGTAAGTGTGTGGTGTAGAAACTTTGGTTGCCATTTATACCAGAATATCTATTTTTGATGTTTGATGCAGGCCTGATAACTTAATGTTTTCCTTTACTGAATATAAATAATTAGCAGTTAATTAATTTCAGTTTTTGCATACAATACTATGTTTTACACAACACACTTTAATTAACAAGTTTACAAATTACCAAAATATAGCATATGTGTAATATATACACATACCTTTATACAAATATGAGATTTAAATGAGTTCTTTGTTTAATTATTATATTAATACTATGATAAAGTTCTGCTAATTTAATGGCTTAAATCAGATTGGCTTATAGCTAAGATTACTTCCAGAATTTGTTATGATCTTTAACCAGCCTGCCAAATGAAGGTGTATGTGTGTAGTCAAAGTAAATTAAACGTTTGTGCAATTATCCAGAAAACACAGAATGTGACACCAGGAGAAATATTTTGGGCACTCAACATTGAATAGCTAAAATATTATATTTTATAAATAGCAATTTTAGGATTAACATATAAAAAGGATTTTGAGAGTATAGACGCTTACCTGGGAAATCTAGAGAACTAAACTCGTGTCTTCCTAGCTTGTGATTTATACTAAATGGAACCTTAACAGCTTTGTTCCCTCACTGATACTCAGTAATGTCATCTGTGTACTGGGAGAGTCCATTTGCTATTTTCCCTCCTGTTCTCAAATACTATCAGCCTCATTCTATGGAAAGAAATTTTAGAAAAAACAGTAGATAGACACACAGAAGCTGACCTCATAATATATACAAACTTCCCTAGCACCACCACCATTTTAAAAACATAAATACAATGAAAGAAAACTATATTTGAGGGGCTAATTTCTTCAAAGTGATCAAGCTTTTTTGTTTCAATGTTTTCAACAAGAATTATTTTTATCCTCCCAATGATGTTATAGTATTTTATGCATACTTTATATATGTATCTGGGGAAAAATGAAACCCAGAAATACTATTTTTTTGTCATATGTATAGGCAGGATAAATGAAACCCAGAAACACCATGTTATTTGTTAACATCTACAGCTACTGGAAAACGGTGGAGTTGAGAAGTGAAGCAGGTTCTTTCTGACTAAGCAGACTGAAAGTTGTCTGGAAGGACAACTGAGTTCTCATCACATCAGTCTCAACTCTGCCTCAAAAATCATCACAAGTAAAAAAATCCAGGACACATAGTTACTCATATTCAGAACTGTTTCTTCCAACTATACAAAAATGTATTAAAAATGGCAAATTGACATGACAGGTGACAGAAGAAACACCCTTATATTTATATTAGATAGATGGCAAAAGTATCCTGTGCAAATGGAGACAATTTCTTCAGTCCTGAGTAGCATGAGTCAGCCTCAATACAGAAATCAATTACCAGGGATTGTTTCAGCAGGCAGATAAAAAGACAGGGTGATAGGGAGACAGCTGACCCTATGCCTCACCCGTTGTCTTCTATTAAAATCAACTAAAAATTATAAGGCAAGGTAGTCTCCTCATGGGAGCATCTAACTCAGGTATAATATTTATTAATTAACTTATAAATAAGTTAATTTATTTGTCTTCACTATCTTGAAAGTAATTTGAACATATAAATAAATTGCATATAACATCCTTAACAACCAGGTATCTCTCTTCACCATTCTTATGCCATAATTCTACATTCCATTCCTTTGTGTATGTCCCACACTTGTCCCTTGATTTATGTTTTCCTGTAAACAATGCAATCAATTACACTTTAAAACCAACTGATATGTTATTTATATGATGTAGTTCAGAAGAATTATAGTCTTTCTTTTTGACAATGAGGTTTTAAGGGAAGCATATGTTTATATCCTTGACTTTGCCTTTTAAATGCTCATTTATCATACTATTTCTCTTTAATTATATTTCACCCACGAGTCATTTCAAATTTCTTCAATATGGCAGCTTTAGGAAATGAGCATCTGGAATCACTGAAGCTCTCAACATGATCTAAAGAGTTTTGTTCTCCAACTGTCCAAATCATTTATCAAATATCACTCATTGTGACAAGATGTGTCATTCATCCTAATATATGTAACAGCATTGCAAGTAGAAATGTCAAATGAACATTTTTCTCTTCTCATTTTGTCAGGAATTCATACCTATCAAAAGAAGATGTTGACTAAATGTGATTTTCCATATTTAGTGGTGGTATTTTAAAACTTAAATGAATACAAATGGATGACACACCCAAAGGCAAAGCATAAATAACATGCATGGAAAAATGTTCACTCTTGAGAATGATCAAGGCAATGTTCATTAAAATAAACTTGAGGTTCTATTTTTACACTAGCAAAATGTTTAAAGAAAATAAATTAAAAGTACACATTGTTAAAACAATAAAATTGAATCACAGTTACTATATCATTTGCATTGAAAATTGGTATAAACTTTTTAAAAGTAGCGAAGTAAAAAGTCACCTACTGTAGTTATAAATGCACACATATGGAAAGACGGCAGGAATTTATTCTAAGATTGTGATTCAACAGACACAACATTCTGTGTTATAAAAAGATACATAGTAATGAGAAATTTGTTATTAAGAAGGACAAGGTAAGGCTGATATATTTGAAATGCAAAATGAAATGCAAAGTGGTATATGACTATCACTGACATCTACATTGTCAGTAAATGAGCATTTATCATAAAAAAGTAATATGGAGGGCGGCACCTGTGGCTCAAAGAGGTAGGGCACCAGCCCCATATGCCGGAGGTGGAGGGTTCAAACCCAGCCCAGGCCAAACTGCAAAAAAAAAAAAAAAAAAAAGTAATATGGAGAGGGGGCAGTTTATAATGTTACATAAAATTATAAAAATTATATAACTATAATATTATCATATACACTTGTTTTCCCAAAGAAAATACATAATGAGAACCTAGGAAAGTCTAAATAATTACTTATGAAAACTTTTAGTTCAGGACAGCAAAGATGCACAAATATAGGCATGCTTTAAATTTGGTAAGAGAGCTTGGGAGTGACTGTGCCCCTCATCTAATAAGAGAATGAGGACCTCATTTCCTAAAACTGCAAAGTGAGCTTGGCTCGGCTCAAATCAAAACCATTTAAGATTCCAGCAGGTGCCTTAAATGAAACTTCTACATATTTCACTCTTTCTCCATCTTTCTATTCAAGGGTAACTAATAACAATTTTCACAAGAATTTTCTTGTATAAATACTGACAATATCATATATTGATATTGTCAGGAAGATGTCCCAGGCATGATGATGAATAGGCTGTTCCAACACTCCAAACTTTTTTCTTCTTCCTGGAGTACCACTCTTCCCTTTAAATCGCAAGATTCCCTAACTCTTCCTAAACAGAAATCATTCTCAACCTCCATCTGCTCATATCTGAGTCCAATTTCATCTTTGAAAATATGTTACTCTTAAAGCAAGGTAGAGCTTGTCTCATCCTATATTTGTGGACTCCTGTATGGGAGGAGTGCGCTAGTAGAGCTGGTGAAGTTTGAGCAGTAAGAGCCAAATTAAAAAAAAAAAAAAAAAAAGATACAAGGTTCCTCACTCTGTCTGTGTCTGTTTTATCCATTGATAGTCTAAAACAACAGAGTTCTTACATCCCGAGGATTTGAATTTTCTAAAAATTTTCTGACCATACACAAGTTTGTAGGACCAAATTATATCTTCTTATTGAAGAAAGTTTTACACTATTTTAGTAAATTCATGTATTGACATTCTGAGAGAGTATCTTAGCCCTGTCTCAACTGATTTGTTTCATAAATCTTTCATTCTCTTGCAACTATAGATGAGCCAAATTGATATTCTAAGGCCAAGGCTAGTAGAACAACCCTTTTTTAAACTATAAATCATAAAAATTACAACACTTTCTGTCTGTGGACAATGTTGACTGCATATATAAGCTACATCATATAGGACATAAGAATACACTTCAAACATTATTGTTTTTGAATTCCTTGTTAATTATATACATAGCATCCTTAAATGAATTTCAAGACTAATTAAGTATTTTCCATCCATCCATTCCTTCATTTCCTTCTTCCTCCCTTCCTTTCTTGCCCTGTCATGTTTGAAATCTCACTTGTCACTTCATGTTATATATTGATCGAGGTCAGGTACTAAGAGAGGAGATAATTAAGGACAAAGTAATTTATGTTATTAAGGAAGTCACAGAGACAAAATGAACTAACTCTCTCCTAAAATCCAACAATTCAAATATCAGATACTTACCATGCTTTCCTGAATGGGTTACATTTCATGAATACCCTCTAATTAACTTGATTCAATCATAAGAATGCAGAACTTTCGATGAACACTCAGTTATACAAGGGATTGCAGTGCACACAGTTCTGCAATACACTGTATCACCATGTATACAAACATGATTCCATAACACTGAATGTACAAATAAGAAAAAAATAAGCCAAATCCCTTTTAACACACAGCATCACTGTTTTTTTTTTTTTTTTTCTCTTTGCAGATGTTTGAAATTTTCCTCCCAGTAGTGAACTTTTTATTGGTTTTCTTAAATTGTACACCATCATTACAAGGAAATAATGTAAAAGCTCAAATATTGGTGCTTTTGAATAAGATTTAAATCATTCTTGATAAATGCAGCATAAACCATTCAATGTACAGAAATTTCACGCCTGGGAACTGCTCTTCTCCTCCTCCTGCTCCTCCCTTTGTCTCTTTCTTTCTCTCTCTCTTGTCTCTCTCTCATTTCTATCTCTATACTTTTTTGACAAATTTAATATACCAAATTTCGGGGGAGGAGAATTTACATCCAGATACTCCCTATGTATACAGAGTAGAGAGGAGAGGAGGCTAAAGACCACTGAGAATCACTGAGTTTATTAATAACTCTGATCGCGAGGAGCACTATTTTTCTTTATCTTTCCTAATCTAACCCTGTTTGCTCTTTTGATCAATTGTAACTTGAAATGTGCAGTGAAAGTGGTACTAGAAAATGTAATTTCAGCACAACAAGATATATAATGCCACCCAGACAACATTTATTTATTAGAAATTTATGATGACAAAATCAATACTATTTATAAGATCAGAAAAACCAGTCTGGTTGATGATTTCTAGGCTATGTTATAGACTTGGAATAATTGTTCACACAAGGAATTTTTTTATTCATATAACACTGGGGAAAATTGTAAAGGTAACTAATATTTATTGAATACAATAGTATGTGAGTAACTGTACTAGAAATTTTACACATGTTGCCTCCTCAAAACATTCCAAAATACATAAATACATAAAATTTATCATCGCAATTTATTAATCCATTCATGGGTCGATGGACACTTGGGGCTTCTTCCATGACTTGGCAATTATGAATTGAGCTTCAATGAACAATCTGGTCCACATATCTTTGTTGCAAAGATATTTTTGGTCTTTTGGATATATACCTAGTAGAGGATCAAATGGCAGTCTACTTTTAGATCCCTGAGTGTTCTCCAAACTTCTTTCCAAAAGGAACATATTAGCTTCTGCATTCCCACCAGCAGCGCAGAAGTGTTCCCTTTTTCCCACATCCATGCCAACATCTGTAGTTTTTGGATTTTGTAATGTCAAGAATGGAAGAAAAAGTGTCCAATGTACTCAATGCTTTTATGAAACCAATTTATAATTACTCACATTTTCTTGTGAAAGATAGATCGCAACTATAGCCTAGAATGGAGAGAAATAGAGGGAGATGGGAAAGGAGGGGAGAGGTTCGATACAGGTTGGGTAAATGGTGAGACCACATCTATGGAGCATATTGTAAGGGTACAAGTCAAATCTACCAAGTATTGAACACAAATGTCTTAACACATAATGAAGTAAATGAGGTGAAAGCTATATTAATTAGTTTGATGTAACCATTCCAATTTGTATAAAAAACATCAACACGTTGTACCCCACAGAAGCATAAATGTATTCATGATCTATGTGTATATGACTTAATAAAAGAAAAAAAAATAGATATTCATCCTAAAAGAAAAATTCATCATCCCTTTTCTCTTTTAAGATGTATGGCAATGGAATCTATATTTTCTTTCACTTCGTAATATTAATCAACACAAGACTTATTTTAAAGAGCTAGTTTATATCACTAGCTCCCCAAAATCAATTGGACCAAAAAGACAATAATAGCAATAATATTTTATGAATATAGCTCATTATATAAGTCAATGACCATATATAAGAGCGCCATATAATTAATCCTAGATGCATAAGGCTCTTCTTATTTTCTGACAAAATTAAATACCCAG
The DNA here is from genome assembly GCA_963574355.1 of Loris lydekkerianus. Lineage (NCBI taxonomy): Eukaryota > Metazoa > Chordata > Mammalia > Primates > Lorisidae > Loris > Loris lydekkerianus. Next base: position 19,218 of record CAUYPK010112993.1, read on the forward strand.
AATATGGAATCAGACACATCTGAATCTGTAACCTGTCTCTGGAATACAAAAGCTGTGTGACATTGGGTAATCTACTTCAGCCTCTATAAGAGTCATTTCTTCAGTTATAAAATAGATAAAAGAAGAATACATAACTTGGCTGGGTACAGTGGCACAGGCCTGTAATCCTAGCACTCTAGGAGGCTGAGGTGGGTGGATTGCCTGCACTTAAAAGTTCAAGATAAGGCTGAGCAAGAGCAAGACCCTGTTTCTAAAAAAATAAAAATAAATAAAATAAATGAAAAAAAAAATCAGCGGGGTGTTGTGGCAGGTACCCATAGCCCCAGCTACTTGGAAGGCTGAGGCAAGAGGATTGCCTTAGCCCAAGTGTTTGAGGTTGCTGTGAGCTATGACAATGTGACACATACATAATTCACAGCTCTGTTTTAGAATTAAATGAATAGGCAATGATCTGACATGCTTAGGAAAAATTAAAACAAATAAAATAATAAAATATGCATGTATAAAATGGTATATAGAAATAACGTAGGTTCTTTTATGTAAAAATAAACATTTTATATAAAAATAATACATTTTGTATAAATATAAAATATTCATTTATTTGTCCTTTATTTAAACTTGATGTGAAAAAAGATTGTTGGTAAAGTTAACATAGAAATATAACCTTATTGGACTACGTTTTACAGATAACAACTACCATAGCACCTGAGCATCATATTTTATTTTCATTTTATCAATGCTATTGCTTATGTCTTTCTTATAAATGTTCTCAAGTTGTTTATTAGGAATATTCAGTGTAACCTTTATAAAAGACATTTTATATGATAGCATTATTTCCTAGAAATATAGTCCTGGATGAAAAATATTAGCTGATTACAAAACTCTCTGAACCTTTTAAGAGCCAAACAATTAATTTTATAGAGCCAAGAGCAATTGTTCATGAAACTCTCACTTAGCTGCTTCCAAGTATAGTTCATCTGGTTTCCTAGATGTCATCCAAGCAGACTGAGCAATGTCGTCAAGCAGGTTTCTCTTGAGCAAGCTCAGCTACACCCATAGACATCCCTACAGTCTATAGTGATTGTGACGATTGCTTTTCATTTAAGTTAATATTTGGGAATATACAGCAATGTTGGCAAGATTGGCTTATTTTACTATTATTGAAATAACTTTTTGCCTAAAGTTTTTTAGTAAATTATGCAAAGAAACACTGTCTTTTGATGTTGCAGCAGAATGGAAAACCCATACATAAAATTTGTGACTGAGTTCAACAAAAACATTATGTTTAATAGAGTATTGATCGAAGCAAGTAGACTATGGAGAAACCGTTGAGAATATACCCAGGATATTTGAAAATCTAAGTGGCATTACATTTAACATTTAAGCAAAACCTGTAGGCAATTTCCTTATGAGTTGCTTTCACTTCGTGTCAAGTTGTTTGTAGGAATAAAAATCCTACCACACAATATGCTAAATAGAGCTCTTGGGAACAGAAGTTCTTTGTAACTTAACAAGGTTAAGAGAGCATCAAATGACTCTTTAGGCAGTAGTGGTCTTTTTATTTTCCTTTTTTTTTTTTTTTTTTTAAAGGTGTTTTACTGATAATTCACTAATAGAATCTTGAAGGTTATGTTTATACTTCTAGTTATATTTATTTATTTATTTCAGTTTTTGACCAGGGCTGGGTTTGAACCCATCACCTCCAGCATATAGGGCCAGCGCCCTACTCCTTTGAGCCACAGAAGCTGCCCACTTCTAGTTAGTTTTTAAGATATGTACACAAAATGGTTCTTCTGTCTCATCGTCACCTCTCTCAGAGTTAATATATTCTCATCTATAAAATGTGTCAAAAAAGAGAACACTATGATATTATATTAAAGACCAATTGAGGGAGAATGCACTAAGTAAAAGTACTTAGTTGATTCTCAATAAATATCACAACTGCTGGAATTACTTGAAAATATTTTAGTTTCTAATTATGGAATTGCTTTTCTGTTACTGACTCCATGTAAACTTAGACCAAGACTGGAAACCAATGATCAATAAGATTCAATAAAAAAAAGAGTTTATAATAATTTATTTTTCTGTGTTCTTCTATATCAAAGCTGATATTTATAAAGATATTCATAACATTTTCATGTATTATGAAAAATTTGCATAGCTATTGTACAGATCTGAAGATTGTATTATTTCTCTAAATCATGTAATAAGCTCATATCCACAACAAAAAATAGAATTCCAGTTATTGTATTCCTAAAGATTGTGCCTATCTAATTGTGTATATTGTTCATCAGAGCTCATGCAAACATTTTCACAAACATTTTCCTAATCTTTAAAACTGTAATCTAAAAGTCTCTAGTTTTCATGCCTTCAAGTTTTGCAGGCTTAGGAGATTGCTATTTCTTTTTGTATCAATCCTTATAATCTACTTCCATATTCTATGAGAAATAGAGACCTCATAAAAATGTTCAATTACCTTTTGCTTTTAAACTTTGTGTGTGTGTGTGTGTGTGTGTGTATATATATATATATATATATTTTTTTTTTTTTTTTTGCCTGGGCTGGGTTTGAACCCACCACCTCCAGCATATGGGGCTGGTGCCCTACTCCTTTGAACCACAGGTGCCACCGGTATATTTTGTATATTATTGAGTCAAATCTAGAGCTACAGATAATAAATAATATAAAACAAATTAATATATTTTTCTCTCTAAAATCTTCCAAATACCCTATTAACTGGCCTTTTTTTTTTTTTTTTTTTTTAATTTTCCAAGTCTGTTACTTTCTCAAACATTCCTCTAACTATATTCCAGAGTCTTTACATTCTTTGAATGGCTTATTGAATATAGTCTCCTAATCAACTAATCTATTTCTTTCTTGTCTTACTGTGGATAATATATACTTGCATTCCTGTATTTTTTATTTTCACATGCCAAGATAATTTAACACTGCCTTACAAAAATATTGTAAGTGTTTAAAGATATATAAATAAGTATGTATTTATATGTACAACCTAAAAGGTAAAAGTTGTGTTATTTGACATATAACGAAAAATCACAGGACACAGAAAATATTAGGGAGATAATGATAAAAGAAAGCGAGAGATAGAGCAAAAGAAACTTGGAAGGAGCTGGTCTGAATGTTTGAATCTCTCCCATATTTATATGTTGAAATCTGAACCCACAGTAAAATGGAACTCAGAGAAGCCAAGGAGACATGTTTAGGTTATGGAAACAGAGACTTCATAAACAGGGGTAGTGTCATTATAAAAAAGGCCCAAGCCTCCCCCTTTCACTATATGTGAAAAGACCTAGATGGTTCATCTAATCATTAGAAAATGAATCCTCACCAGACAATGCATTTGTTATTTGTCACCTTGACCTGGGATTTCCCATCTGTGGGAAATAATTCTTGTTTACTATAAGCTGTTCAGTTTACAGTATTTTGTCCTAATAGTCTGAATGGACTAAAACAGAAGGTGAAACAAACAAACAAAAATATGACAAAAAACCTACAGAATTTCTTGATACAGTACTCATAAATTAAAAAAAAATGCATGAAATAGTAAAGACAATCGATACCAAAGACAGTGCAGAATAAAAGATTTTTAGTTAACTTGTTGAAACAGCAATAGATGATGTCTAAATATATAAAAAGGGACAAAAAATTTAAAAGGAACAAAATTATACTAAGCTGGAGGATAATTTTAAATAACCAGATAAGCATGGAATTAGAATCTTCAAAATAGGAAATACGTACAAGGGAAAAGTTTTCAAAATTCTTAAAACTAGAAAATTACAGAAAATAAAAATGTAAAAAAGAAACAAACCAAAAAATACAAAAAAAAAAAAAAAACCCACCAAGCTTATTAAAATGAAAACCATTCTATACCTAGAAACATCATAATTAAATACATTAGAACCAGTGATACTTAAAAAAAGATATTTTATAGAATGACTGGGAAGAATGACACATTATATACAGAGAAAAAGGAAAAAGAATAACAAATTTATTGGATGAAACAACATATGCTCCACAAGAATAAAGCAATATTATTAATTGTAGAAAGAAAATGAGTCAACCTATAATTCCATACCAGATGAAATTTTATATCAACAACAATTGTTCAATGAATATTTTTTCATACATACAACAGCTTTAAAAAATCACCAGCAGAACTACACTTTAAGAATAATTTAGTCCTTTAGGCAAAAGAGAAATTATACAAGGTAGGAACCTAGATCTATGTGGAACAGAGTCACAGAAATATTTATTTCAATAAACATAATTTCTTTTTAAATTTTTTTAACATTTACTTACACAAAGCAAACATTAGAGTACTATAGTGTGATGTTTATTAAGACCCATACTACATAAAAGTAAAATATGGAACACGAATAACACAATAGACTAGGAGAAGAAAATGTTCCTGTATTCTGCATGAAATGCTAATAACATTATAATATAAACTATGGTAAAATATTTTATTAGAAACCCTAACTTAACACCATAAATATAGAATATTGTTAATAGGCTAATAAAGAAAATAAAACATAATTATAAAATTACTCAATTAATAAAACTAAGGCAAAAAGAGAAGACAAGGGATCCAAGCAGAAATGGAATAAATAGACAGCAAACAGGAAGATAGCATGTTTAAATCAGGGAGGGTTTATAAATAATTTAAGGTAAATCTTCTAAGCACATCCATCAAAAGTCCTAAATGGAAAATTTAGCTAAAAGAATAATATATTACCTATAAGAAATCAGCTAAAATAAAAATAAACAAGTTAAAATTAAACAGATATGCTAATACTCAGCAAAATGTTAGGAGTCATTGTATCAACATCAGACACAGCAGGCTACAGAAAAAAGGTTAATACCAAAGTTGAAGAGAGTCCTTTCACAATGCTAAAGAGGTCCATATACGTAATAGTTAAAGCAGACACAACAATTCTACACAACAGACAAAACTTTGAAATACATGAATCAAAAATTATAACTGTAAAAAAATGTACAGAACTGAAAAAAATATGGAATTGAATATAGGAATAGGCAATCAAAATTATAATCAGAGATTCCAACACTGGTCTCTAAAAGACTGAAAGCAAAAGCAGAAAGAAAATCAATGAAGATATAAAGATTGAAAAAAATCTGTTAACCCTTTATAGAACACCATTCCCTGCAAGATGAAATACTTTTGAAAACCAATTTATCCTAAAACTTTTACCAAGATATATGATATTCTGAATCATAGAACAAGCACAATAAAAATGTAAATTGATTTGACTGAGGCAAAGTATATTGTGTCGCCATAATGAAATTAAATCAGAAAACTCTAACAGAAAAGTATTTGGAAAAATACACAATTTGACACTAAACAATCCACTTCTAAACAACAAGTGAATGAAGAAAAAAGGAGGAACATTTTATTTAAACTTATTTTGAGATAAGTAAAAATTTATAAACAACATATGAAAATTATTTTTTAAGTGACAGAATTATAATGGAAAAATGTATAGCACGAATCACCTATCAACTATGATACAACTTTAAAAAAAATGCATTAACCTAATAACCTAAGCTTCTTTATTATGAAACCAGAAAAATAGCAAAGACAATTCAAAGCAAGAGAATAAAGGATATGATATTGGTGAGGAAGTAAATCAATACAGTAGGAAATAATAAAATTTTAGTTAACAATACCAAAAGCCAGTTCTTTGAAAAGATTATTAAAATTGATAATCTTGAATTAGACTCATCAGAAAAAAGAATGAGAAAGAAATGGATAAATTATCAATGTCAGGATTGAGAAAGGGGGCAGAACAATAGATATTGCAAAATTCATTGAAATAATTTATCTAATTGTTTACAGCACTATATACATATACATATATATACATATGTGTGTGTGTATATATCTATGTATATATTGTCAACAAACTAATTGTATCCAAGAATTGGAAGACAGACTTAACATTAATATGTAACTAATATAATTTTATTAACTGTATAAAAGTGAAAAAGAGTTTTATGATCATACACACAACTGCGTTTTATTATATGCAGGAAAGGAATATGACAAATCTAACATCTGCTGCTCCTAAAAATTAGCAGAAAAGTAGGAATGTCATGAGCCTACTTAAAATGATGAAAAATGGCATAAAAGGCATCATTTTAAAATTCTACAATTTTCATCCAACTAAATGGTGAAAAACTTAATGATTTTTCCCTTAAGATCAAAAGGTAAGAATATCTATCCCAGCCTTTAACTCCTTGTTTATGTTGTAGCTGGTCTTTGAGGTATAATTATAAAGCAAATGTGAGAAAATAAAATAGAAAAAAGTTGGAGAAAATCTTAAAAGATGATAATACAAAAATTTAATGCATCTGTGTGTATGTGATCTTTTTCTGAGATTCTGTTTCAAAGTCAGTCTGCTGGAACAGTCAAAGCTCATTAATTACTGAGTCCAGGAGGCCACTGGGCATTAGAGTGACTGTCAGACCCTCAGACATTTTGGAATAGCCACAAAAATACAATGAAAACATTTACATATTTGTTTCCTGTAATTTGTTAATAAAATTACCAAGAAATTAGCCTCTGGTATTCTCAAACATATGCAAAAAATTCAAGTTTAACATAAAAAGCTAAAAATGCTTCCAAAATTGTTTCATGAGTACAGTGAAAAAACACATCATTTTCTTTATTTAATTAAAAAAATACTGAGTATCCCCTGGGATTAAATAATATGAATAAAACCCAAGAAGTAAACATCTATACTGGAAGTTCCCACAGAAAACTGGCTTATCTTTCACGTTTACACTTCTGTCTGTCCACAGCCATTTCATTCTCAACCATATTCGCATGTAGTGTTAATAGGCATGTTATTAATTTATTGGAACATAAATAGAACAAATATTCAACTGATTAAGTTATTATCTGTCAACTTTGAAGTACTTAGATATACAGGATCATGAAAAATAGGACTTCAGCATATATGGCAATAAATCGAATATTGTTTAGTCACATGGTTTGACAACTGGATAAATAGTATGGATTCCATCTAGTGAATATACATGTATTTATTCTCTTGTTAAAAAAAAAAAAAAATGAACATGCAGCACGAACAGAAATTAGCACCACATAAATACATATACCATTTACCTGAAAGAGCTTGGGATTTTCCAGCCCTCTAAAATCCAACTATTGTCCTAAATTTAATAACCTCTGACATCAGGAGTTATGTTTCTATTTCTTTTAGAAGAAGGAAGATCATCTAGTTTGTCTAAAAGGGGTAGGACACTGTTGCAAGCTATTTTCTCCTGAAGGTAACAAGGCTGGTCTCAAAGTCCTGAGCTTAAGGATCTTCCTGCCTGAGACTCTCAGAATGTAAGATTACAGGTGTGAATCACTGTGCCTGGATAATTTTTGCCTTCTTATAAGAAAACACTTCATAACTATTGGAGTTAGCCACTATAAAGTAGGTTACACAAGACACTGACTACTCAGTAACTGAAGATACATTTTGAATAAGCATTTAAAGGAAATACTGTCAGGATGAGATCTTCTCACTCCACTGTACACATGACTCACCAGGAAATTTTGTTTAAAGGAAGATTCTGAAAAAAAAGTATTTGAAAGTGGATGGTAAGATTTTAAATTTCAAACAAGCTACCAGTTAATGTCTGTGCTGCTGGCACATTGCCCAAATTACAACAATCTTGGAGAGCAATTAAATGTACTTCTTTTCAGGTTGAAATAGCTGATCTAAATTTTCTTTTAGCCCTGAGGTTCCATTAGAGACAAGGTCTGACAATTAAGTTCTTGAACTTGTGGCTGTGTGCTTACCTTGTCAGCAATGTACAAACAAGTGTTCATTATGCCAGCATCTCACAGCCCTGTTCATGTCAACGTGTGGCAGCGTCTTGCTGAGTGTCATTGTTGCGTGTTTTTGTGCGCCATCTCGTGAATGCCAGAGCTTGAATTAGAGCAAAAAACATTAAGATTTAGTTAAACCTAGCAAGAGTGGAAGTGAAATCAGGGACATGCTTGCCCAAATTTATGGGGAGGTTGCCAGGAACAAAATAATGGTACGTAAATGGATTAAATGGTTTTCTGAGAGGAGAGAAAGTGTCACTGATGAAGAGAGGTCCTAGCAGCCAGTAGTGAGCAGAACGGATGACAACGTTGCTAAAATTTACCAAATTGTGGGTCAAAATCATTGACTGACTATGAAAAGTACAATAGACCAAGTAAACCCCAATAGAGAAGGACTTAAGAAAATATTAACTGAAAATCTTGGCCAACAACTCACTGCTCTTGCACCACGATAATGCACTAGTCACATGGCGCTGTCTATGAGGGAGTTATTAGTCAGTAAACAAATATCTGTGTTGGAACACCCTCGGTCTCACCAGATCTAGCCCCCAGTGACTTTTTTTCTTTACCCAAAGATAAAGCAAATGTAGAAAGGAAGGCATTTGATGACATTCAGGACGTTAAGGGTCATACAGCAGCATTTTTTTTTTTTTTTTTTTTTTTTTGTAGTTTTTGGCTGGGTCTGGGTTTGAACCCGCCACTTCCGTCATATGGGGCCGGCACCTTCCTCCTTTGAGCCACAGGTGCTGCCCACAATGGTAGCTTTAATGGTCACTTCAGGAAAAGAGACTCAGCACTGACATCAGAGCACAGCTTCCCAAGGGAAGTACTTCAAGGTAACTGTAGTGATAGTTAGTAATGAGGTATGTGGCACTTTTTCTTGTATAAGTCTGTGAACTTAATTGTTAGACTCTTTTTCATTTTGCTAAAGAAAGAACATGTTTTGGGGGCTCAAGCATGGAAACTGAATTGCCTTATTTAAAGAGGAGGCAATTTCTATCACATACGTGTTCATTAACACACATCATATATAATTTCTGCTGCCTATAGTGATAATTATAATCCCTGGATGAGGTTAATGTAACCCTTTTTATTGCAGGCTTTCAGTAGTATTTGTATTTTGTATTAGTCCTCTATTACCTTCCTCAGCATTGTTGGGAGTGAAGCCATTTACCATGATATTTGCATTAGAGACATGCTAAATTGCTATATGGATTTTGGCAAAATGCAAGTGGCAGCTGAAATGCTCAGACAATTTTAACACCAAAAGCCTTTTACTGAGTTTGTTTTTATTTTTGCTTTTATTATGCAACTATAATAAAACCCAATATTAAACCTTCAGACACATGGCTATGGATGGCAGCTGACTTGTATAAATCTTCTAAATAAAAATATTTGAGCATAACATTTTCCTTTAAACATGAAAGATTATGAATATTATTTAGTTTGATCATAATTAAGTATTTCAGTTCCCTCAAGGAAGTTTGTGTTTATTTTTCATTTATATGAATAAAAAGTAAACTCTTGAAAATAGTTTATAAAAATCTGTCATGGAATACATCTGACATGAAATTATTCTTCCTTTCTCAATTCTAAGGTTTCAGATAATGATGAGGCAAAAGTTATTATCTCTATAACACAATTTTCAACTCCCAGCACTAGTATGCAGGTTATTCCAGTTACCTTCAAAAATGAAATCTATCCCATTATTTCCAGAAAGTTAAAAGAAGGAGAAATAATATACAAAAGATTGTAATGGAAGTTTTTAGCATGCCCACTAATTAATAAAGGAAAAATGAGAAACTGCATTAATTAGCTTCCTCTCAATTACATACAAATTATGATAAATTGAAGCAGGAACCTAAGTTTCAGGCTTTGTGCTCTGGCTAATGAAGACTGGGGTTTTTCCTTATTTTTTTGTTTTTAGGGTGATAAAAGTATAGTTGACTTAGGAGATTTTAGGTAACAGTCCTGATTACTCTCCTGGAGGAAAATGAAACCACAGTTCTTCTAGGTTCAGATGTCAGTCGATGAAAATAGGATCCCTAGTAAATAAATAATGTTGCATTATCTCATATATTTCTTTGTCTGCTTCAGGAGAATGTTGAGAAAACATATTAGACAATCAATTGTGGAGCAAGCATGGGAATCAGAAGCACACAATGTTCTCAAACAGATTCTGAAAAGGAAGCAATTTAAGACTTTAAGACTGAGAAAATATCTCTCACAGAAACAAGCAGAAAAAATAAGTACTCTGAAAACTGAATAAGACTATCTTTCCATATATGTATTCATTTTTTAGAGTATATGTGTATACACACACATGCACACACGCACACATACACAGGTGCACACAAAACCCCATGCTATCTGTGTTTGTATCAAAGACAGTAGTGATGCATTTGAATATTATTTTATTTGAATGAGTCTCTTTATATTAAAAAGATTCTCTACCAAATGTTTTATATTCAGCATTCAATTGTAATTAATTCATTTTATTCAAAATAAAATCGATTGCACAGTATACCTAATTTCTGCTTTTATTGCTTACTAACTAAATGGGAAACTCTGCTACTAAAAGACACTCAAAAGGCAGCACGGCTTGCTTGGAACTACATCTGATGCTCAATGCAAGTAGTAAAGTATAATCTATATGCTATGCAAAGAAAATGGAATCATGTAATATGCTCAATTATATATCAAAAAGCAGAAAAAATGTAAAAAGAACAAAGAAAAAGCACAACAAATACAAAAGATGAATATGTTAGGTATTTATTAAGGAACACTCAATCATTTTGCATGTCAAAGGTGTAAAGGCACCAATAAAAAACAGAGATGGTCAGAACAGATTTAAAAAGAACAACAACAAAAACATCCAACCAAATGTTGTTTAAGGAAAAAATGCTTCAAATATAAAGCCATATATAAATTAAAATTGAATGAATTATCTTTCTTAGAAGTAATTACTTTAAATATAAATGGATTAAACTATTTTATCAAAAGACAGAAATTGATAGAATAAATTTCTGCAAAAAAATATGATCCAAGCATGTATTATCTACAAAAGACTTGCATTAGATCCAAATGAACAGATTAACAGTGAGGAAAAAATGGAAAAAAAATTCCATCCTAGTAGTAACCATAGGAGTGCAGGAGTAACTCTACAAATACCAGAAAAAATAGACTTTAAATTATAAAAAAAAAGTTTACAAGGTCAAAGGAGGACATTATTAAAAGAAAGTTCAATACAGCAATAAAATGCAACAATAGTAAGTGTATATGCACCTAATGACATAGCATCAAAATGAAGAGAAATGTAGTGGCACAAAAATAATTGAACATGAAAATATTTCACTTTAAATAGTAGGGCAAATAGAAAGAAGATGACTAGGAAATAGAGATTAATACAACAGACCAACTAGACCTAAAGTACACATACAGAAAACCACATATGGCCCATGACAACAGCATGCACATTCTTTCCAGGTCACTTGGAACATTTTCCAGGATAGACCATATACTAGGCTACAAATTAAGTCTCAATAGGTGTAAGAAGACACATATTATAAAAAGTATTTTCTTCAAACACAGTGGGATGAAGTCAGAAATCAGCAGAAGTAAGACTTGAAATTACCCTCATTTTTGAAAATTAAAGCACACACTCTCAAAAAATAGCCTTCCACTTTTTAACACACACGATCTTTTACATTTGGGCTTAGTATTTATTTATCTCCATGTTTGTAGAGATGCATAGTTTAGAATCTTTAAATTCGGGTAGAGTTTTTGTCAGTTTGCTTGTTTTCATCCTTCATCCATTTTCTCCACCTCTGGCAACAGCATCTTTCTCATATTCTCTATCGAGCACCCACTTCCCCCTCTGTAACTTAACTATTGCAATGATTTGTTTTGCATCTTTAAATATCTCCAGTCATCCTTTCACTTGGAAATGGGAGTTTGTCATGTTCTATGCTATCAGAAACTCTGTCTAAGAAGTATGAATTTTCAAAGGTTCATGTAAGGTTGAAAACCATGGCATCAGATACAACCCCCGTGTGGCATGTTGAAGATGTTCTCATTGGTCACATCTCTGTACATTCTGCACTTGTTCAGATATCATGTCTCTCTCAGGCCAAAATGCTCAGTTTTTCTGCTGATGTTTAGCTTGAATTTATATTTTTATAAGAAAGCATCTTTATTTTAAACCCTAGTACCTCAGAATGTAACCATATTTGGACATACATCCTTTAAAGAGATAACTAATTTTAAATGAGGTTTTGTGTGGGGGTCCTAATTCAATATGACTAGTGTCCTTGTAAGAAAGATGAGAACAGAGATAAGCATGGAAGGAAGAGCACCACATGACCCAAGGAAAAGACCACCACTTCCATTCTTGAGATACTTTACTAAGAAGAATATGTTCCAGCTCCATCCATGTAAACATGAAAGAGGTAAAGTCTCCATCTTTCTTTAAGGCTGCATAATATTCCATGGTGTACATATACCACAATTTATTAATCCATTT
>CAUYPK010112994.1:0-14475 GCA_963574355.1 Loris lydekkerianus
GATCATAGCTATGTACATTGGTATAATCTTGGGGCATCATACACTAGTTTCACAGACTGGTTGACACATTTATATCACACTGGTTAACATAGCCTTCCTGGCAATTTCACAGTTATTGTGTTGAGACATTTACATTCTACATTTACTAAGTTTCACATATACCATTGTAAGAATACCACTGATTTACACACTCCCTGTGTCCCTGCTGTGCTGTAAGTGTTTGTGTGCTTCTAAAAAAATGTATGATTAGTATGTTGAAGTTCTAATCCCCAAGACCATGGTCTTTGAAGGAGGGCTTTTGGGAGGTGATTAGGTCATGATGGTGAAGCCCCTCAGGTACTAAATTAGTGCCCTTAAAAAAAGACCCCAGTGAGATCCCTTGTCTTTTCTGCCATGTGAGGTTACAATAAAATAAGAGCCATTTACAAAGTAGAAACAGTCACCAGACACTAAATCTATCAGTGACTTTGAGAAATAAGTTAGTTTTTTCCTAAATACTTTTTTGCTCACTAATTTTTTTATAATGATTGCATTTATAACTGATAGTATTTTGTATATATATGGAGTTAAATGAAATATATATTTAAAATTAACATCAGTTGTTTCTCTTTTACTCTTTGAATTGTGGCTATCATAAAATTTAAAACTGCATACAGCATTCACACTGTATTTCTATCGGATAGTACTGGCTTAGAAATACATTCATGTGTTTTACAGATTTATTTGTATGTTGCCCAGGCCAGCCTAAAACTCTTGGGCTCAAGCAATCCTTCCCCCTACCCCCACCTCCAAAGTAGCTGGAATAACAGGTGGCACCTGGCTTCAATTTTTTTTATGAGCCACCCATCCTAAGGCTTCTTTTTTATAGCAGCTTGAATGCAATAAGACAATTCATAAGTGGCTTTTTTTTACAAGCAGTGACATTCCATGACTTGTTACCCCTGTTTCCTCACCTGTGTGAGGGCATAAGACTTCCTCTTGCCTTCTGGGGCTGATGTGACAATGAACTTAGTTACTACATCACTTTTCTAGAAATATGTTTAATCAATACATAATATACTAGGTCAAAACATCACTTTCTTAGAATGGAATGTTCCACAGCGTTAAAATGCTTTTGCTCTTTCATGAAGCCTTCTCCAGTCTGTGAAGGAACAGTTGTCACATCTTACAGATGGCGCTGCTGTGCTCAGCCTAGGGACATGCAAGTCCACCCAGCATGCACAGATTAAATGGGTTAGGATTTAAACTCAGCACCCAGGGCGCAACGCTCACAGACTCTCTTTGTTTAAATCATGGTGACATATACGTAACATAAAACTTATCATTTTAGTAATTTTAAATGTGCAGTTCAATGGTATTAAGTATATTCACATTGTAATGAAACTATCACCACTATCTATGTTCTATATAGAACTTTTTATTTTGCAGAACTGAAACTCCATAGCCATTAAACAATTCTCCTTCTCTCCTCCCCCAGCTCCTGGTGACCACTGTTAATTTCAGTCCATACAAATTTGATTATTCCAGGGGCCTATATAAGTGCAATCAGACGGTATCCGTTTTTTGTGACAGTTATACCTTTAGCATCATGTCCTCAAGATCCATCCATGGTGTAGCATGTGTTAGAATTCCTGTCCTGTTTAAGGCTGAATAATATTTTTCTGCACACATTATCCCCCTTTTGTTTGTCCTTTCATGGACACTGGTGTTGTTTCCACCTTGTAACTATTGCGTGCAGCACTGCCGTGAACACGGCTACACACGTCGGTCTGAGTTCTCACATTCGTTTATTTTGTAGATACATCCAGAGTTGGGGTGCTGCATTGTGTAGTCATTCTACCTTTAATTCCTTGAGCAACTGCCATATTGTTTTCCATAGTAGCTGCACCATTTTACACATCAAGAGTGCACAGAGTATCCAATTTCTCCACGTCCTCGCCAATTAAACCCAGCTCAGGGACTATCCAGGTGAGGACAAAGTAGCAGCTCAATAAACTTCAGCTGCCTGGCCCATGATGGGCTTTGGTGATGACCCCAGGAGCCTGTCAGCCACTGGGGTAGCCTCTGAAGGCCACTGGGATTATGGAAGTTCAAAGCCAGGCATGGAAATCCAGACCACCAAGTCTGGAGTTTTTATACAGTTTTCTAAAGCCAGAGAAGTCCTTACCTCTGTTGGCTTCCACAACCTCAAGGCCACTAGAAAATTCCTGCCCTTTATGTAGGGAGATAGAGTCAAAATCTTGGATTCATATAACCCCTCTGTTTATCTCATACCCAACCCCAGTCCATCCTTGGTACCTCTGGCTCCATCATCTGTCAGAACATGGTTGTTTCTCCTCTCTACCCCCACTCCAGTCTGCTCCACATCACCTTTACTCCTCACTTGGGTCCCATTGAGCCCAGAGGGATCCTCTAAGAACTCAGGGTAGCTTAGAGGATTCACCTGCTCAGACACTTCACCAAGGTCAAAACCACAGGTAGCACTCACCATGGCCCACAGGCCTATGGGACCCTCTCGCTGGCCTGGTGATCTTCCGTAACTTTCATGCTCTCATATCCTGCCATGGCCTTTGCCGTGGCTGTTCCCTCAAAAGCAGGCTCCTTTCCTGGGACGACTGTTTTCTCCAGTAACCGTGCTCAAAAGTGTCATGTTGCTGAGGACTCCCTCAGACTCCCTCTGTAAACTAACACCACCTTCCTTGGACCCCACATTTCTTTGTATTACCTTTCTGGAGTTCTATAACACTTGACTCCAAACTTGGTGGCTTAAAACAATAGAAATTTATTCTCTAGTAGTTCTGAAGGCTACCAGTGGGAAATCAGGGTGTCAACACAGCCGTGCTCCCGACACAAGCTCTAGTGGGAACCCTTCCTTGCTTCTGCTGACTGCGGGTGTCTCCCGGCACTCCTCAGCTTGTGGCTGCTTCACTCCAACCACTGTCTTCACAGGGCCTTCTTTGGCCTCTCACTGTATGTCCTTCCCAGTTTGTCATAAGAACACACGATGTAGGTCCCCCCCACCCAGTATGATGGCCTCATCTTCATTCTTACCTTAATCACATTGTCGACACCCGATTTCCACATAAGGTTACAATCTGAACTTCCAGATGAACATGAACTTTTGGGGGACACTATTCAATCCACTATACCCTTCTCTCTTTTCCTTTCCTGCTTTTACAGTTTCTGATATAATCTCTGTTTAGTTTGCTGAATCTCACTGCAGGAGTGTGCGCTCCAACACTGCAGAGACCTGAGCCTATTTGTCACTGCCATGGCTCCTTGGGGACCTGACACAGAATAGGGTCTCTGCAACCATGTATGGACTGGAGAACTAAGTGCCAGTGTCCCTCCAGGGCAGTCTCTGCCTTTGCCACTGTGCCACTGTGCCAGTGGTGCCCCATTAGACTGAGGGTTCCCTTGGCTCCCTGGGCAGGACCATTCGAAGATAGCAGCTGAGCATGAGGATCCCCTTGGGCTATCCCTGCAGACAGAGCTCTGGTCATACACCACGACACAGCAGTTTTTAGGATGAAGGACATTCTCTGTGTGTTTCTCAGATTAAAAAGATAAACTGCGAGGTAATATTGGGTGGGTGGGTGATTATTGGTGGCTTTTTTGTAGTATTATAGGATTTATTAGCTTTTGAATCGCTTTTTAGAGTTTAAAAAACCCAATAAAATAAAATGAAATGGCAATGCATACTCAGTGAAAGAAACGCAATGAAAGCCTAACAGTAAAATATGAAGGAGAAAAATGATTTGTAATCCGCAACCCACAGGCAATCAATCATCTTTGGCTAATTCTCAATCATTTTTCTAAGCACCATGAAGGGTTGATATCATACCCCATATTCAATTTTAACATGCTTTTTTCCCTTAAAATTAGGCTACAAGCATTTTCCACATCATTAAAGACTTACAATTGTCACCGTTTTGTGCAGTGCTTACCAGGAAATAGGCCCTGGGCCCTGTGCTCTGCTCAATTCGTTCTCATTCATCACAGCTGCCACCTGCAGTGTAACAAGAATTGGTAGTTGAAGGATGGGCCCTGGAGCTTGGTGACATGGGTGCCAGTCCTGGCTCTGTCCTCTCTGAGCTGGGTGGTCCCAGGCAAGGTGGGTGTGCGGTGTCCTGTAGCTATAGTAGCAAATTAACACAAGCTGGGAGTAAGGATGGAGGTGACAAACAGCAGACATTTATCCTCTTACGGTGCTGGAGGCCAAAAGTCTGAAATTAGAGTTTACTCAGCCACTGTTCCTCCAAAGGGGAGAACCTTTCCTTGTCTCTTCCTGGCTTCTGGCAGTGGCCAGAGCCCTAGGCCTACCTTGGCCTGTGTGTGCATGGCTCCAGTATCTGCCCCCATTGTCACATGGCTTTGTGATAATGACATCAGTCGCTGGATGCAGGGACCATCCTAATCCAATATGACCTCATTTTAACTACTATCTGCAGATATTCCATTTCTGAATACAGTCACATTCTGGGGTTCTGACTATACATGCATTTGGGGTGACACTGTTCAACCCAGTGGAATGAGTAACCGTTCTGTGGCTTACCTTTGTCCACTAACAGGTGTTTGCCTTCCAGGCTCCGGACAAGGATTAAATGAGGACATGCATGAGTGCACAACTGAGAGCCACTGCTGGCACGTTGCTGCTTCCAGGCCCAGGTTTGCTGTGCCGGTAAGGAGAGAATTTACAGTCGACCCCTCAGCTGAATGAGGAAGTTGTGTCTCAACAAGGTTGCAAATGGCTCTGAGTGCTCACCCCACAATTGCAGCTTTGCAGACATTACGCTCCTGGGGGTATCCTTGGGCGGCACCACCGTTTCAGGAGACGCTGTCTAAGAGTGATCAGCAAAAGAAAATCTGATTCTAGCCTGGGCTGAGGACGACTCCTGGCTTTAACCACCAGCTGTGTAGCATTGGGTGCGTCACCTAAACTCTCTGAAGCTCCTTTCCTTAGCTCTGACACGGGACGAACCACTCCCATCTCACAAGGCCATGGTGAGGCCGAAGCAAATCTGTGCGGGAGTTTCAGCCCAATAGTAAGCACAGAGCACTCAGCAAACGACAGCTGGTGATAATTTTAAATTTAGTTCTGCTTGTTGGACACATTCATGTGTGTGTGCGTTTTTTTTTTTTTTTTTTTTAAATAGCCTTCAGCTGTGCACCAGGGCTCACCCCCCCCCCCCCTCCTGTAATCCTAGCACTCTGGGAGGCCAAGGCAGGAGAATCTCTTGAGCTCAGGAGTTTGAACGCAGCCTGAGCAAGAGTGAGACTCCATCTCCACTAAAAATAGAAAAATTAGCTGGGTGTCATGGCACCTGTAGTCCCAGCTATTTGAGAGGCTAAGGCAGGAGGATCACTTTAACCCAGAAATTTGAGGTTGCTGTGAGCAAGGCTAACTCCCCAGCACTCTAGGCTGGGTAACAGAGCAAGACATGTCTCAGGAATAAATTAAATAAATAAATGAATAAATATAAATAAATAAATAAAACTTTCACTATTTTTCTTAGTATACATGTCATATACAAAGGTCTGACCAAGTAAGTTTGTAAACTTGCCACTGTGCACTTACATTGGCAGCCCTGTTCAAACAACTCTGTAAGATTTCATAACATTGGTATATCAGTGTCTCACAGCTGTGTTCATTTAGACGTGTGGTGGGATCTTGGTGAGTGGAGTCCATTTTTGTTGTTGCATGTTTTTGTGTGCCATACAATGACAGCTCTGATGGTCATTCCAGAAAAAAATTGTTCTGAAGGGTGTACTAGACACTGGCATCAGTACATAGCTTTCCAAGGGGAGGACCTCAAAGGTGGCAATGCTGACACTCAGTTATAAAGTATCTACCTCTTTTTCTAGGATGAGTTTGGTAAGTAATTGTCAGAACTTGTATGTTCATTATAGCATAGTCAGAGCATATAAATAAGCAAGGAGGAAGTATTAATCTCCCATGATGTTACCATCCAGAAATACAACCTACTAACTACTGCCTTTGTGGTGTTGCATATATACTGACACATATATAAATATTTACATATATACAATGTACTTTAATGGGATACTTGTGGGCTCTCTTTTGTTAACTATATGCCATGAGCATTGTGCGTGTGGAAATACAATTTGGTGTAGCTACACAACATTGTGTCAGTGGTGTTGTTGTGGGATGCTGAACCACACCATTATTTAGACATCAACTGTTCTTGATTTTTTTTTTTTTGTCATCTTCGGTTCATTTCAGTACTGATCTGGCTTCCATTTTGGTGTCCCATGCAGCCTTTTCAGCCTCTGGTCCAGTGGCCACAAAGGGGAGTGTGCATGTCATCACGAATACATGTGCAAAGATTGTCCTGGTTCATAAACTGCCTCCAGGGCCTCACCTTAGTGAGTCCTTCTTGTGTGCAGGTGGGCTCCCTTTTGTGGGTCAGAAAACTGAGGGTTCTTGGGGAATAAGAAAGCATCCAAAGAAAAAGTGGCAATGCCTGGACCTGAATGCAGGACTTCTGTTTATCCAGACACAGGGTGGGGCTGAAGGATAGAGGCCTCTCTCTATGCTCAATGGGCCCCTCCCCTACCCCACCACGACCCAGGAGAATAAATAGATCAACTGCCCCTATGCCTTGAGGGGGCTGCTGAAGATCTTCCACCCCTGGGAGGAAAGCCAGATGGAGAAGGACTCCTGCTCTGAAAATGTCCTTACTGAGCTATTGTGACAGTGCTATCGTGACATCGCTGTTCCTGTCTGCTTTCTTTCTAACTGAGCCTTTTAAGCAGAGATTTTTGTTTTCTTCAGTCCAAACCCTTGTACCTAACAGGGAAATACAATAGGAATTATGCTGGTTGAATTGATCTGACAAAGAGAGATTGATGGAGGGATTTCAGGCTATAGTTGTCTGCCCTATAGGAGCCTTTTGGCCACTTTGTATTAAAGTCCCCTTATGTGTATGTGACATTATAGGGATTATAAATGGCTTTGCTCACATCCATCATCCTGTAAGTTAGGCTGAGTTTAAATCTTAATGAGGTAGTTTCACATTAAGAGTGATATTTTTCCCTCATGTATTTATTTTCCTCTGGATTTCATACATTACTAGTGACACCGATGATGGCATTGTGAGTTCTTATTATATTATTTTTATTTTTATTGTTAAATCATAGCTGTGTACATTTGTGCAATCAAGGGGTACAATGTGCTGGTTTCATATACAATCTGAAATATTCTTATCAAACTATTCAATGTAGCCTTCATGGCATTTTCTTAGTTATTGTATGTAGACATTTGTATTCTGCCTTTAGTAAGTTTCACCTGTACCCATTCTAAGATGCACCATAGGTGTGACCCCACTCATTAACCTCCCCCCACCGTAACCTACCCCCTCCCTTCCCCTTCCTTAGCCCTTTCCTCATAGTCTTGGGCTATAGTTGGGTTATAGCCTTTGTGTGAAAGCTATAAATTAGCTTCATAGAAGGGCTGAATATATTGGATACTTTTTCTTCCATTCCTGAAAGACTTTGCTAAGAATATGTTCCAGCTCCATCCATGTAAACATGAAAGAGGTAAAGTCTTCATCTTTCTTTAAGGCTGCATAGTATTCCATGGTATACATATACCACAATTTGCTAGTCCATCCATGGGTCGATGGCCACTTGGGCTTCTTCCATGACTTAGAAATTATGAATTGGGCTACAATAAACATTCTGGTACAGATGTCTCTGTTATATTGTGATTTTTGGTCTTCTGGGTTTAAACCTAGTAAAGGAATTATAGGATCGAATGGCAGGTCTATTTTTAGGTCTCTAAGTATTCTCCAAACATCCTTCCAAAAGGAACGTATTAGTGTGCATTCCCACCAGCAGTGTAGAAGTGTGCCCTATCCTCCACATCCACACCAACATCTCTGGTTTTGGGATTTTGTTATGTGGGCTACTCTTAACTGGGGTTAGGTGATATCTCGAAGTAGTTTTGATTAGCATTTCTCTGATGATGAAAGATGATGAGCATTTTTTTCATACTATCTTCGTTTTTTTCTTTGATGGCCACTTTGAGTGTTTTGGTGTGAAAGCCCCTTTGTACTTCAAAACACTATCATTTTATATCATTGTGCAAACCAGTTGTTAATGGTGTTCTTTGAAGAGAAAGGCAAAATAAACTTTGTCAGACTTTGTCATCCTTCCCCCAAGGGGAGGCGCCTGAGTCACCTCTCACTTGTTGATGTGTTCTGGCTGCAATTAAAGTAAATCACCAAAGGTTTATTTTGCCTTTCTCTGCCTTTCACTGACTCACCTGTAGCTGCTGTGTTGCCAAGAATGCAGGAGGTGGATGTGGTCAAACCATCCATACAACATATCTTTATTGATGCCAGACACCGCCCATGTATTAGGGATAGAACATGAAGCAGAGTAAAGTCTGTGCCTTCATGGAACCCACTTGTTTGGGGCCACTGCACACAGTTGTGCATATTGTATACCACAAAACTCTAGGGGTGCAATTCCATCACATCCATGTGAATGGGCTTCCTAGGGCCCTATGCCAGTCTGCTCACTAAGAAGAATATGTTCCAGCTCCATCCATGTAAACATGAAAGAGGTAAAGTCTCCATCTTTCTTTAAGGCTGCATAATATTCCATGGTGTACATATACCACCATTTACCCTGGGTCCTTCCACTGCTCCTATCCTGGGCTACAGAGATGGTTGCTGCATCCTCCCAGACAGCCTCCAGATCCTGCCCTGTCCCCCTGCTGTTGGCTCTCAACACAACAGACCCATTCTGTTCCAAACATGAGTCAGATCCTAGCTTCCCTCTGCCTGCAATTCTCCTTCCTTACATGTCAGCATATCTGCTTCCCTTCTTTCAAGTCTTTGCTCAATGCTTTTTGCTCAATGGAGCCTTCTCTGACCACCTTATTTAAAACTGCACACATAGAAACACACAGCCCCTGCCCATTGCCCATACCCTGCGCTATTTGTGATTTCATAGCACTTATCACCCTGTACATACCAAATGAACTTACAAGGATGTGATTCATTTACTGTCTGTCCCCTGGGCCACTAGAATATAATCTCCACTAAGGAAAAGGTTTTTAGTCTGTTTCATTTCCCAATTTATCTTAAGGCCTAAAGAAGTATGTGGAAAATACTAGGTGCTCAGCAAAGATGGGTTGAATGAATGGATGAATTGTAGACAGAGATACAAACAGGTCTGTGCACACATGCCCACACACATATAGACAGTCTTTGACTTAACAATGGTTTGACTTACTATTTATTGTTTGACTTCACAATGGGATGAAAGTGATACACATTCAGTAGAAATAGTACTTCAAGTACCCATATAGCCATTCTAATTTTTACTTTCAGTACAGTATTCAATAAATCACCTGTGACAATCAGTACCTTATTATAAAATATGCTCTGTGTTAGATGATTTTGCCTATCTATAGGCTAACATACGTGTTCTGAGCACACTTAAGGTAGCCTAGGGTAATGCTATTTGGTACATTAAATGTATTTTCCATTTACACTATTTTCAGCTGAAGATGGGTTTATTGGGATGTAACCCACTATTAAGTTGAAGAGCTTTTGTATACTATTACAACATATGATATATATTATTACATTAATGTACACAAGTATATTCATTCATAGTGGGGAAATAGACAATAAATACGCATACACAAATATACATGCACAGGACTTGCATACGTATATGTGCAAATATCTGTGCACATATGCACAGTTCTTTGTATTGTCTGTGTGTGTGCATATGTATGTATATATACTTTCTATATATAAGGTTGAGCATTTGTCTCTCACCTATAATATACTCACTCATTCAACTGACCTTTGCTGAGCATACTACATTAGTATGCACTAGAATGTACATGTAGATGTGTATGTGTACGCTCAGATGTGTATATGTGCACAGATACATAAATAAGGACCGGTGGGAAGGAGCCCACTCTCAGGCCGTGTCTTCAGTGGGAAGAAGCCCACAGTCAGGCTCTGTCCTCAGTGAGAAGGAACCCACCATCAGGCCCTGTCCTCAGTGGGAAGAAACCCACTCTCAGGCCCTGTCCTCAGTGGGAAGGAGCCAAGGTCAGGCCCTGTCCTCAGTGGGAAGAAACCCACTCTCAGGCCCTGTCCTCAGTGTGAAGGAGCCCATAGTCAGGCCCTGTCCTCAGTGTGAAGGAGCCCACTGTCAGGTCCTGTCCTCAGTGGGAAGGAGACACAGTCAGGCCCTGTACTCAGTGGGAAAGAGCCACTGTTAGGCCCTGTACTCAGTGAGAAGAAACCCACAGTCAGGTCCTGCCCTCAGTGGGAAGGAGCCCACTCTCAGGCCCTGTCCTCAGTGGGAAGGAGCCCTCTGTCAGACCCTGTCTTCGATGCTCTGTTCTTGCCTTCCAGTGTCTGGTACCTCAGTAAGACTGGTCCAAAGTCCCCACCTTACCCTCCCACCCTCTCCTTTGCAGCCCTCACTACAGTTTTCTCCTATACTGATGGTACCATGCAGTACGCTGACCTTCCTACCTGGTCCTTGGGAACACCCTATGAGGGTTTTGGGCACTGGGCATTGAAAAATTAGAGCAAACACCTAAACAGCTGCCCACCCTGCATGGCCTACAGGAGAATGGGCTTTCAGAGCCCATCAGCATGGCAGGGGGCACAGGTAGGAGGCAGCCTTTGCTGAACACCTGCTCTCATCTGACACTCTGCTACAGAGTTATCTGGTGTTGAGTCTCCTGATCACACACCCAGAAGATGGTGTGAAATTTGTCATAATCTATATGGAGTCATGAATATTAAGGAAACTCTGACAGGGGGGCACCTGTGGCTCAAAGGAGTATGGTGCCGGCCCCATATGCCAGTGGTCACAGGTTCATAACCAGCCCTGGCCAAAAAAAACTTCAAAAATAAATAAATAAATAAAACCCTGACAGAGCCAGGGAAGGCCATGAAGTGAGGGTTCTCATGTTTGTGTGCCTGATAACACACAAAAAAAAGACACTATAAAATATAACTACGACCTTGCACACAAGCCATCAAGATCTTGTACAAAGGATACTCTGCGAGGACATCTGCTCGGCACCTGCCTGACCAACCCAGGACTGGTGTCACCCTTTGTTATTGATCTTTATATGAACAATAATTATTTCAAGCCAATATCCTCCTCATTTTTTCCATTTAAAACTTTTGTCAGAGGAAGAGGACAAAGATGGTGGCCAAGTAACAGCTTCCTTGCAACTGGGCATGGTGAGTCTGGGGAGACAAGACTCCAGGCATCTCTGGCTGGTGGGATCTGCCTATAATCATCCCTTTGAGGACACACGGAGTCAGCAAGAGACTTCTGGACCCAAAGAGGAGGACAAAAGCAATGGAAAACTGGCAAGTGGTTGTGCAGGTTCATTCAGTCTAATCCTGCCAGCAGCTATAAGTACAGCAGCAATGAGGAAGTGCCTTACCTGTGAGCTTTTTTGGTGTTTTTGGACTTGACACTCAGTTGAACTGCCTTGGGAGAGCTTGGGCAGGAATGTGGAGAACGTTGGGCATTGTCTAAGCCACTGAGCCGGATGGAGCTAATAGTGTTCGGCTGTGGGGGGAGTGGAGCCATTGTGAGAGAACTGCCCCAGCAAGCTCCACCCTCAGGGACACAGAGCAAGGATGGGGAGAGGAGCTAGTAATCTAGTGACTGAGAAGCCTATAGGCTAGGACTAAGCCGCCTTACAGTAGCCTTAGCCCTCAAGGGCAGAGTGAGACCAGTTTTGGCACACTTGTAAGTGGTTTGCCACTTCAGCAGTGATCCCAGCAACAAGCATTTTCCTGGGAAAGCTTCTGCTTAGCCAAATTTAGCAGTTTAAAATACATTTTAAGAGGGCTGAGGAGAGATTTAGGCCTCTCCACACTGTGGGGTTTGCAAAATCAGCAGAGGCCTTCAGTTGTATCGAGATTGTGATTAACATCTCATACCCCAGAAGATCACATATATACTGCTTAGTTTTTTATGTTGTGTTTTGTTTTTGTTGTTGTTGCTGTGTTGTTTTGTTTGTTAATTTCAACCTTTTCCCTATCGATTTTTATTTTCTTTTTTTTTTCATCTTACTTTTCGTTCTTCATTTTTTTTTTTTAGTTTAAATACAATTTCCCATTGTTGCCTTTTTCAATAATTAGAACTTAATTTTTGCTAGTATTTCTACCTCTATTATTTGGTTTTTACTCCAATTTTATCCTGTAAAGTTTTCTGTTTGCTTGGTTTGGTTTAATTTATAGCACTTGTGTCTTTCCTTTCTACTTGGTGGAGGTGGGGTGCTGTGTCCAAACAGGCTAGCAAAGAGCTGCTGACCTCAAGTAACCACCCAACCCAGCACCCCCAGAGGTTGGGGTTTTTTAAGGTTGTTTCAAAGTACCCTACTGTACACCTATATTGCTCTGTCTTCCTCTTTCTGTGCCTCTCTTCTTTTTGTCAGTATTCCATTTTACCCACCCACTCTCCTTTCTCTTTTTTCTTTTCTTTCTTTCTTTCTTTCTTTTTTCTTTCTTTTTCCCCTTCTTCCTCTTCAACCTTCTCATCCTTCTGGTCCTGTACCAAAAGGACTCATCTCTAGTCCAGAGGAATGGCAACTTAAAGAGTAAGAGGAAGTGAAAGAAAAATTAGGGCAAGGAAACAGATTTTAAAAATCACTCATAAGGAAGAATCAGCAGAAAACTCCTAGCAACATGAAGACCCAGGCCAGAGCAACCCCCCACCCAAGGGACTATGAGGTAGCTAGTACAGAGGATTCCACCTATACAGTAATGTTAGAAATAACAGAAAGGGAATTGAGAATACACATGATGAACACCATGAAGAAAATGATGAAAACTATAAAAGAAACTGCTGATAAAGTGGAAAATAACCACACGAAAATCCAAAAACAGAATCAAATAAGAGATGAATGATATTAAGAATATAGAAAGGATATAGCAGAGCTGAAGGAACTGAAGCAGTCAATTAGGGAACTTAAAGATGCAATAGAAAGTATCAACAGCAGATTAGACCATGCAGAAGAAAGAATTTCAGAGGTAGAGGACAAAGTTCTTGAGATAACTGAGATAGTTAAAGAGGCAGAAAAAAGAGAGAGAAAGCAGAATGTTCACTGACAGAATTATGGGACTTTATGAAGTGTTTCAACATATGAATTATAGGAATCCCAAAAGGGGAAAAAGAATGCCCCAGGGAAATGGAAGCCATACTAGAGAATATTATAAATGAAAATTTCCCAAATATCACCAAAGAGTCTCACATACTCCTTTCCAAGGGATAGTGGACTCCAGATCCTCTCAACTCTAACCAAGCTTCTCCAAGACACATTGTAATGAACCTGTCCAAAGACAAAAGAAAAGATTCTTCAAAATGCCAAGAGTAGCCAGTTGACCTACAGGGGCAAATCCATCAGGGTGACTGCATATTTCTCTAGTGAAACGTTCCAAGCAAGAAGACAAGGGTCATCTACCTTTAATCTACATAAACAGAACAATTTCCAGTCCAGATTTCTAAATCCTGCTAAGCTAAGCTTTAAAATTGACAAAGAAATCAAATCATTTATGGATATACAAACATTGAGGAAATTTGCCACAACAAGACCAGCTCCACAGGAAATACTTCAACCTGTTCTACAAACTGACCATCACAATGGCTCAGCAATAGGAACTCAGAAATTAAAGGACAGAACCTAACTTTCGCACTGATGCAAATGATAAAACTAAGCAATGGACTCTCTCAAAATAGAACACTCCACACTTATCAATTATCTCAATAAATGTTAATGACTTGAATTCCCCACTGAATAGTCATAGATTGCCTGACTGGGTTAAAAAAATACAAGCCATCCATTTGCTGTCTGAAGGAAACAAACTTGGCTTCAAAAGACAAATTAAAATTCTGAGTTAAGGGTTGAAAGACAATTTTTCAGGCAAATGGAATTTAGAAGAAAAGAGGAGTTGCAATCTTATTTTCAGATACATGTGTATTTAAAACAACTAAAGTCAAAAAAGACAAAGATGGTCACTTTGTTCTGGTCAAGGGAAAAATATAACAAGAAGATGTTTCAATTCTAAATATTTATGCACCCAATTTAAATGCTCCCAGATTCTTGAAACAGACCTTACTCAGTCTGAGCAATACGATGCCCGAAAATACCATAATAACAGGGAACTTTAACACTCCTCTTGCAGAGCTGGACAGATCCTGTAAACAGAAATTAAACAAAGAAATAAGGGACTTAAATGAGACCCAAGAACAACTGTGCTTGATAGACACATATAGAACACTCCATCCCAAAGATAAAGAATATACATTCTTCTCATCACCCCATGGAACATTCTCCAAAATTGATCATATCCTAGGACACAAAACAAACCTCAACAGAATCAAAAGAATTGAAATTGTACCTTGTATCTTCTCAGACCACAAGGCACTAAAGGTAGAACTCAACTC
>CAUYPK010112995.1:0-12796 GCA_963574355.1 Loris lydekkerianus
TCTCTGTACGGATGGCTCAAGGAAAGTGTGCAGAAGATAGAATTTGGTCACGCGACTGGTTAGTTCACAAATATCTCAGTAAAGAAGTACTACCCTGTTTCCCTGAAAATAGGACCTACTTACAGGAAAGATAAGATGTCCCCTGAAAATAAGACCTAGTGCATCTTTGGGAGCAAAACTTAATATAAGACACTGTCTTATTTTCGGGGAAACAGGGTATGTATTCGAGGGCCTTGAAAGGAGTAGGCAATGAAACGATACAAACAAGGGCAACTAGTACTTTGGAAAGTGGGTTTTGAATCCCCTCAGAGGCAAGTCCCGCACTGTCTGCAGTGAGAAGTCCACTCCCTGAATGCCCACTCCCGCTGGGGCCCGGGCCACATACAGAAGGGCAGGCCGGGGTGCACTTAGCCCTGCTCCCAGGGCCACAGACAGAAGCACACGCCCTGCCCACAGAGGAGGCTACAGTCACCTCGCCTGCCCCAACTGGGAGTCCTCAGTCCTCAACCAAAGCCTGCTTGGGAACAGCCTCTATTTCTCCCTCCCCACCCCCCTCTTGCGAAGAAATAGAGAAACTAATTTCTCTATCTCTCTTCTAAAAGAGCCGAGGGTGGGAGAGCCCTTCAATGAGACCACCCTGCCAGGTTGTTACTCCCTTGTAAGAGCAGTGCAATTCCTGAGTTGGAGGAGGAAGCCCTTTCATCTTTCCCCACCCTCAGGGCTCCCCCCCCCCCCCCGCACCCATCTGGGTCTCTTTCTCTCTCTTACACACACACACACACACACACACACACACACACACCACGCGCGCGCTCAAGCTCGTAACTTTTGTCTCTTTCACACCAAGTACTTTTTCTGTCTCAGATATACATAAACACACAAGCTCAAGATCATGCGTTTTCTCTCTCCTCTCTCTTTCTCTCTCTCCCCCCAGCCCTCTCTCACTGTCTCACAAAGCGCTCTCACGTTTAAGCTTAAAATTAAGAATTCACTCTCTCTCTCACTATCTCGCTATCTCAAAAAAGCACTTTCTCTCTCTCTCACACTCTCTCTCTGTCACACACACACACTGTTATGACCAAGTGTCTAAATCCGAGGCAGAAGGTGGGCCTGAGAAAGTAGGCAAGTCTTCAGATTGTCCTGACGCTGAAGAAGCCTCAGCCTGGAGCAGAAGGTAGTGTGCACAGAGCTCAGCCTTCTTCAGCGGCTGATGACTCAGAGCAGACAGTGTGTCTGCTGGGCCACCCCTTCAGAAGGCTGAGGCCTCCTCCTCCCCGGTCTGCCTCTCCCCCATGGGCACCCGCATTTGCCTCCCATGCTTCCACCATTCACCTGAAACAGGAGTCAGAAGGATGGGTGGCAGGTACTAGGATGAGCTAGCACAGCTTTCGGGTGCTGGGCGTTGGGTTCAGCATTTCATCCCTTTGATGGACCTATGACTTCTACACAGTCATCTCCATGGACAGATGAGGAAACCAAGACAAGCCTGCCGAGTGGCACAGCTTGACCCTCGACTCACATCTGCCTGACCTCATAGACCTCAGACATTTCCCTGAGAAATTACAGGAAGAGAGAAGAGAGATTCCAAATGTTAAATGTGGGTAGCCGAGAGGCTGCGGTGAGGAGGGAGGAGTTGATACAATTGTTCTGCCTCTCTCATTGCAAATCCCTCTTTAATCCACCCCCTGCCCCCACGTCCCTCCCTGGTGCTGTTCCTGGACGTAGTTGGGAAGGGGGGCTCCCCTTATAGGCATACCGTATTTCTGTGTATATTTGAAAAGTTGGGTTACTCAAGCAGCAGTTATTAATCACATACAAAACTAGCACAGTCCCTAGAGTTCTGGAAACAAATCTGGAGGTAGGAACCCGTCCTTCTTATTCAACTCTGCAAATACTCCTTCTCACCCGCATGTACGTACATGAAAGAATGGCTGGGCATCTGAATTTATCGTCACTTGGGCCCTGTGTGAAATTGAAGGGCCTCATGTGGAAATCCTGGGCCCCTCCTCACATTGAGCTCCCACCCCCTGGAGTCTCAGCCAGCTCAGGGGTAATAATCCCCCAGCATCACCCTCTTTACTGCCCCTGAAAATAAGCCCACGAGCCTGCTTTGAAGGGAATTACCAGGGACCCCTACTGGAGGAAGCTCAGTCATAGCAAAGTAACAAGTGAGGTGAAGACGAGGACTCTGGAGCTGTCAGACTTCCCAGCCATGCTCTGGCCCCCACTCAGTGCTCCCGCGCTGTGGTGATCCCTAGCAGCCTTGCCCGCTTGTCCCATGGCTCGGGGTGGAGAAACTCACGCTCCCCTCACAGTCAGGATCTCAGTTCGCTCTGCAGACAGCAGGCCTCTCCCATCCTTGAAGCTCCCCTCCACCTCCATTTTCCAAGGAGGAGGCTTGGCCATCACACAAAGCCAGGTCATCCCTTCTGGCCCTAACGTCCATCCTGGGACACTTTGTCCAATCTCTTTGTCTCCATCTCTCTGAAGCATCAATTCTTTATAAAATGGGCAACTTCACAGCCTCGCGAGGTTGTGATTAGGTTAAAGAGAACATAGTAAATAATGTTTGACGCATACCCAGGGCTCAGTACAGGTGAGTTTCCACTCTGTTCCTCACTTGAGGAAACAGGAGCCATATCCTTCCTGTTACATAAGACTCAGTCGAAGGGTTGCTCCATAAAGAAAGATTCTTGGAACTGCCACACATCGCAGTCCTGCCATAAGGGATATTAACACTATAGTTTCTGAGCAGTCTTGCAACATAAATCAGTTTAATTCATTTTTTTTCTCAATTACATTTGATGAGATGGGCACATTGTTTACTTAGCAAACACCTAAATAGCACTCTCTATGTCTTACAAAGGTTAACTCAATTTGGGCTTCTAACAACTCTAGACAAGGTGAGATATTATCATTAGCCTCGTTTTAAAAGATGACACAACTACAACGCAGAGCAGTTTGATCACATGACCAAGGTCACGGGGCTGTTGTAGAACCAGGATTTCAACACAATCTGCCTCCAGGATCTAAACTCTTAACCATTCTGCTCAGCTGTCTGTCCCGTTTAAAATCACATACACACCCATATGTACACGTACATGTCTACCTTGATTCGGCAGAGTAATAACGAGACATGCTATTATTTATGTAACAGCTGTTGATAGGCTACCAAACATTAGTTCCAGAAAATATAGAAAGGTTCCAGAAGGGCTGCCTGAGACTCTCTCCTGCAATCATTCCTCACCGCTTGCTGACCTGGTCCCACCACAGACCCGGCACCACTGCAGGTCACCCAAGCTCCCCTGTGGACAGGCCACCTTCCTTCACAGGAGAGGGCCAAGTAGCAGGACCCACAGGGCCTTCTCACCTTCACTGCAACATTTCCCAGCCAAGCACGGGAAAAGCCTTCCCAAGCAGCCCGTGTCTTCTTGGGTGCAACATTCCTTTGCGTCTCAGTGGGGTTTGCAGGCTGTGTGGACCCTTCCTCCTGTTCCTGAGGAAGAATTCTTCCCTGGAGTCCTTTGTCCCAGGACAGACGTCCGTCAGCTGATCTTCTCTGCATCCCTGTTCTCAGCATGGCACTCAACCCCCCTTGTTTTTGACCAAAAAGAGGTTGTTTTCAGGTAAAACTGAAAATGTACAAATCATCAGATGTTTAGGCAGTGTCCTATGCGCCTAGTCCTCTGTGAAGCAAACCAACTCTGGTATCTGGTCTCCTTCCTGGCAGGAGAACATTGGTGAGCAGAGTCCTGCAGACAGCAGACTTAACCGTTTCTTCAATGGGAGTGCCTCTCTGCTTTCCTATGCAGAGTCACTGCACAAGTTAAACTCACCGAGAAAGTATCATTGTATAAAATGGCAGCAGAGAAAGGGACCTTGGGGATATTCCACCTCAGGGCTAGCAAATGGGTTTTCTCTGCAGTGTCAGTTGCAAAGGGTTGGAAGTGACATTATGTTGCCGCGGTGACCCTTGTGAGACTGCGTCTGAGCTCATGGGGCAAGATCGTGGCAATCAGTGTCATGTAGTGAGGTGTGTCAGGGCACCTGTCTTAGTCTGGGTTCCTGATGAGTCGATCCTGAGACAGGGATTCTTGCGGAAGTTCTGTGTTCCAAGGAGCGGGAGGAGAGCGGGCTGCAGGAGGGCAGGAAAGCTGAGCAAGGATGCATTCTCAGCGGAGGACTGCCCGAGCCCCTGGAGCTTGAACCAAGGCGGGGGCGACCTTTTGCACATGGGCAGTCAGTCACCAGTGGTGGCTACAGGTGGTGCTGCACATACCCTCCCAGCCTGGTGGCTCTCCTCAGCACAGGGCTATTCTAGGAATGAGGGAGCAGCTGTGAGTCATTAGCAGCCAACACTCGCAGCAGCTGGGAAGTGGGTGCAGCAGCCCAGGAGAGGGAGTCTGGGCAGGGTACCAAGCATGTCCACGGCCAACGCAGAGGAGAGAATGATGCCTCACTGGGTAGTTACTGTCATAAATCTAGCACAGTCAGCTCTTAGTGCAGGTAAGGGGTCTGAAGCCAGACAGAAGAGCTACATTCCAACTCCTTCCGGTGCCCTCCCAGTCTTCTGCAGTCTGACCTCTGACCCCCGCACGAGGTTACTAATTGTACGCCATGCTCAGAGCACGGCAGACCTTCCAGGCATCCCTGGGCCTCACTCCACTGGGATTCTGGGGCTGCTCTTGTCCCCCTACTTGGGGTCAGGCTTCTTCAGCTCTGGCACCATGTGACAGCCATTTCCTTACTTTTCTTTTTTTTTTTTTGTAAATTTGTATTATTTTAATGCTTTTTTTTTTCTTCTCTTTTATTCCTTCCTTACTTTTCATCAAGCCATTAGAAATCTCTGCAGACCCATTTTGAACTTTGGAATGGTAGGTTTATCACGATTGCCTGCGGGGTGTCTTAGCCCTTTAAGAAGAATCTGAAAGAAGGATTTGTGGTCTCACTCAGGTGACCTAAAGGAGCCCATAGATTATCTATAACTCCTGCCCTGCCATTACAGCTCTTAGAAGTACTTATGGAACAGTATGGATTTCTTGTAGAATCCCACAATGGCCTATGGTCACCATGCCCTGTTAAGTAGTCCATCAACTATCTATTGAGTGTCGTGGAGAAACCAGCTAAACAAAACTGGCAGGTTTTGTTCTATGGTCTTGCTCTTATGCTAAGCATAAAAAAATTTTAATATACAGGAAGCTAATACATGAATATAATAATTTTGAAGGTGGTAAGTGCCATAGGGAATTAGGAAAAGACACAGATGTCATAGGCCGAGGAAGGGCTGCTCTGAGGAGGTAACATCTAAGCCAGTGGTTCTCAACCTTCCCAATGCCGCAACCCTTTAATACAGCTCCTTGTATTGTGGTGACACCCAGCCATAAAATTATTTTCATTGCTACTTCATAACTGTAATTTTGCTGCTGTTATGAATCGTAATGCAACTATATGATATGCAGGATATATTTAGGAGACCCCTGTGAAAGGGTTGTTTGAGACACAAAGAGGTCATAACCCACAGGTTGAGAACTGCTGATCTAAGCTGAGATCTGAACCACGAGAGAGACAGAGCCGTCTTGGAGAAGTTCAGAGAAAGGAGCCTTCCAGGCAGAAGAAAAAGCACATGTAACAGCACAGAGGCAGGAATGAGCTGGATGTAATTCAATAACACAAAAAAAAAGTCAGAGTGTCTGGGAAGTTCTAAGTAAGCAAACAAGTGGTAAAGGTAACACAGAAAGTACCAGCAGTAAAGAAAAATAACTCTTCTCTCAGGACGCCCCCATCTCCGTCCCCGGAGGGCACTAGAGGCAGCAGTGATGACCCTTACAAATCACCTGTGGCTGCGCATGGTCCTTTTTCAATGCTTCCAGATGTCCTCAAAGATCAGCTAAGACCATAGTGTGCATGTCCTTTAGGGACCTGATATGTCATCTCAAGTCATTTGGGCTGTTGGAGGTGACCTGAAATCACTGGGGTTCCACTGTAGACCACCAGATGCTTCTCAGCTGGTAAAGCTTGCTAATTATGCTTGTAGTATCACCAAGAGAGCTTGGAGAGGGCTTTGAACCCAGGAGAATCACAAAGAACAACTTTTCTGTGCCTTAGTTTTCACTCATACTGATTAACGAGGGAAATTAATCCCCCAAAAATATTGGGCACAAGTTATACCACCCAGCTAGAAACTTCCTCCAGTTATTATCATAGTTAGGATTAGTGATGACTACAAGTAACAGAGACCCACGGTGGCTGCGGTCTAAATGAGACAGAAGTCTGCTTCGCTCTCCTAGGCGAGTCAGCAGTTGGCCATCCTAAGCCCGGTTGGTCAGTTCTATTGGAATCCAGGCTCCTTCCATCTTCCTGCTCTGCTGTCCAGGATGTCTCTCCAGCTGCTTCAGCCATGTTCCCATGAGTGAGGTCAAAAAATAAGGCAAGAAAAGGCCAGCGTGTGTGCTGGTTATTTTTTGAGGAAAGTTTCAAGGAAACCGTCTCAATATACTTCTGCTTGCCGCTGACCAAAACTGAGTTATGTGACCACAGAGCGACAAGGCGGCTATAAATTGCAGTGTTTATTCTTGGTGGACACTTGCCTGGTAGAATATTCTTTTACTAGGAAAGGGAAAATCGATAATGAGGCACAGTCAGTAGTCTTTTCTGTACCCAGTATGGGCACATACGTAGGACAAAAGTCACATAAGTAAAAAATCCCCAAACCCATGGTTGCCAGCCCTAGGGTGTTAGGAAACAATGGCTCTAAATAATAAAAGAGAACCCCAATACAGTGCTGGTCAACCATTATTTTTCTGAGCAAGGGACAAACAAACAATTTATTCTCATCACACATCATCACAACCATCTCATAAAGACAGTATCACAAAAGAAGTAGAAACACTCAGAATACAAAATTTTTAAGGAAGTAAATTTAGCTTTTATTGGTGGAAGAGAATAAACACTTTTTTTTTTTTTTCATTTTAGCACAAGCAGTCAAAGCTTCGATCATAGACTGGTATTATTAAATGGTGTTTCAAAATGAAAGCTTTTCTTTAAGTCGGCATGGCACTTTCTGTTTCTGAAAGCTTCCCCCAAGTTGCAGTAATAATGACCATTTACTGATGGTCTTGGGTTCCATCAGTTCTAGTCGTAGATGTTATGTTTGATCTAATCAACCACATTTCTTTTTAAGCTTTGAATTTGCTGTCAACATCTAAAACTTAAGAGATTTTACATCTAAAACATTTCAGTCCTTGCGTCCCTTGAAAAGTGAAAAGCTCTGGCACACCGGGACCCTGGTTTCCACATGGTCACTCCCAGTTGGACAACGCCCAGCAGCAGCTGCCCCGTTAGTTGGGGTACACGCTTGCCAATTCATTACAGACCCACCTGGCCAGCTTCCCTTTGTGCTATCTGCCAGGTCCCGGTGTGGAAATCTGAGTCTGTGGCTCCTAATTTAGTGCTGCTAATGTGCAGGTATTTATATACATATTTCTAGAACTTCACATCAGCCTGAAAGTGAAACATTATTCTCCCCATTTTATAAGATCACAGAACACAGAGGTAGCATGGCTTGCCTGATACCAGAGAGCTAATAGCTGCCGTCTGGGATTTGAACACAGGTCTCTGTAGCTCCCAGGCCCACATGTGTCCCCCTGTGCCACCTGGCCTTCCAGCAGGCCCCTGACCCACATCTCTGTTAGCCCTTACATAGGTGGAATTATTCATGCCTTCTGGGTTTTGTGAGTTCCTTAGCATTGGCCAAGAAAAGTTCTGAATTTCCTGTTTCCTTTTGCAGCATTATTTTAGACTTTTTTATGTTTATTTTTGAAGGGGGGAGGGGAACTCCTAGGGAAAGAATGACAGTTCAGAGGAGGACACTGCCATCGATGATGCAGACACTATGTGCATTTAAACAGTTCTGAGCACATAACTTGCTTACTTAATCGGCCCTAGCTGATCCGTGGAGCGTGGAAGCCGAGCTGCACGTGGGGCGGGCACAGCTGATGCAGCCCAGGGTTCTTGGAGCAGCTGCCACCTGAGGTTCAAGACCTTTCAGACCCTCCTGCCCTCCGGAGGCCGGCAGCTCTCTGCGCCTCATGAGTTGGAGTTCTTGGAGCCTGAGGACTGGGTCTGTGCATCAGAGAAGCAGCTCTAACGTGGGATGAGAGCATGACAGTGTGTATGTGTCTCTGAGCGTTTCATGCACCACCAGACTTCTTTACTTGGAGCTCCAGGCTCATAGCTTCAAGTCAGATGGGGGGGGGACGACGACAGGGGGATATCCTACTACATACGTGCTGTGTCCACACTATATATCCCCCTGTTTTCTTTTTAAAAGGTGATATGCTTGTGGAGCATTTACCTGTGGCATCAACGACTATTTGCTTCCTTCGATTCAGCTGAGTTAACGGCTGTGTCAGGCATGAAGGGTAATAGGTGTGCGGAGAGCAAAAGCCACGTCCTTGCCCTCCAGTCACTGTCAGCCTAGTGTGCAAGACACATCTGTAACCCCATAATCCATGCATTCATTCAATGGTGTCGACAGGCCACTCTTAATGCCACCTAGGACCTAAGCAACATTCTTGCACCACTAACCTTTGTCTTTATAAACTTGACATTATAGTGGGATAGGGGTGGTGAGTGCTGTATTAGTTTCCAAAGATGACTGTAGCAAAGTACTAAAAATGTAGTAGCTCAAAACAGTATGAATTCATTATCTTAAGGCTTTGGACGTCAGACATTTGAAATGAGTTTTGCTGGGCTAAAATCCAGAAGTTGGCACTCCTGAATTCCTTCTGGAGGCTCTAAAATCCACCTCCTTACCTTTTCCAGCTTCTCCACACGCATAAACCCACATTGCTTGGCTCAGGGCCCCCTCCGCTTCCTTCAAGGCCAGCAGCCTGGGGTCTTCTTGCTTCCCTGACCACTGCTTTTGTTCTTCTATCTCTCCAACTCTGATCCTGCTGTCTCCCTGTAAGGGGCATCCTGTAATTGCATCAAGCCCACTGAGATAATTCAGAATTATCTTCCCCCAATCTCAAAAGCCTCAATTGAATCACATTTGCAAAGTGCCTTTTATCATGTGAAGATGCACAATCACAGGATCTGTGGGTCAGGACAGGATGCGGGCGTCTTGGGGCCACTATTCAGCCCCACACACACACATGCAGACGCATGCACACATACACACACACATATGACACACACACGCACAGACAAGATCGCATGGGGCAAAGCATGTGAAAACAGCAGGAGTGAGGGCAGAGAGCAGGACAGGAGTAGCTATTTCAGACAGGGAACAGGTGTAAGGAGGTGGCCTTTGTATCTGAACGGAATGAGGGAATAAGTCCTGGAATGGGTGTGGGTGCACCCAGGAAGCTGAGTACGCCGTGGGAACAGCAACGCACAGATTCTGAGACATGAGTGAGTTTGGTGTGTTGAAGACCAAGCAAGCAGGCCCAAAGGGTTGGCATCAGAGCAGGGATTCCAAGGAGGGTTGGGTATGGATTTGGAGTCTACTCTTAATGTGGTAGGAAGAACTTCAAGGATGTATAGCAGAGGAATGACATAAACTGATTAAATTCTTCAAAAATATTATTCTGTAAAAACAACTGCAAGGGGGCAAGAGGAAAAATAACAAGGCCTTCTGGGATGTGGCTGCAGCATCCAGGACAGGGTGACGCAGGTGGGTGTGGGAGACAGACGTGGAGGTGGAGAGAGACAGTCAGAGTGAGAACCAACGTGGACACATAGGCCTGCCTAGCTGGCCAGTGGGTAGCTGTGTAGGCTGGGAGGAAAAAATGGGGTCGGGGTGATCCCTAAATCTGGGATCTGAATAGTCCTGTGAGAGAGGCATCCTGTGATGCTGGATGGGTGAATAAGCCACGTGTGCAGATTTCATCAATAATCTCATATTACAAAGGGAACTGTTCACTCCGATAATTAATGGTCCACCCATGCCTGTGTTCTTATTCATTTCCCTCAAAAGAAATGTCTGAACTATAGAATCTGTGCTGCAGACAGAACAATGAACATTCTGGGGATACTTAACAAAACAGCTCTCTTTCGGTAAATCAGCCATTGAACCTGGATGCTGAGAAGGACACTGGCTCTCACCGTGAGCTCTGGGAGTCGACAGACACCTGCAGGTCCCAGGTGTCTGAGTCCAGGAGGCCTGAAGCTGACACACTTGAAAAGGTAAATGCTGAGGCCACTTGCAGGACAGCGAGTAAGCAGGCTCATCATGAACGGAGTGCTGATTTATTTATTCCAGACCAAGAGCAAGTGTGAGCGAAGCCTGATGAGAATCTACCTTCTAGGAGTTCAGAGTCCAAAAGGAAGATAATGTTCCACAAGTCACCAGAGTCCCCAGTGGGGAGTTAAGCACTACATCTGCCTCCTGGCTCCGTGGATTCACTAATGGTGTGACCTTGGCACATGGTGTAACAGCTCTGAGCCTCTGATTCCTCCTTTCTGAAATAGGGGTGATACTCTGGGGATAACAATCTCTACTTCTTGATATCTTGTAAAAATTAAATGAGAAATCAATGAGGCCATGTGTGAGACCAGTGTAGTTTAGGTTAAAAGCCTCGATTCTAGAGCTGGGCTGCCTGGGGTGAGACAGGCCTGAATGACCTCGAGCAAGTCCCTTAAACATTCTGGGCCTCCGTTTCCTCATGTGTATAGTGAGGCTGCCAATAGTATCTCTATCTGGGGGTTAAAATAATCACATGTGGGGAACTCATCAGTGACTTGCTCAGTGAGAATCAATGACTATTAATGCATATCAGAAACTTGTCACCTGGGTGGCAGGGTGAGAGCCATCTCTAAAAGAGCTGAATAACTGGACCAGGCACAGTGGCTCATGCCTGTAATCCCGGCACTTTGGGAGGCCAAGGCAAGAGAATTGCTCAGACCAGGAGTTTAAGACCAGGCTAGAAAACATAGCAATACCCTGTCTCTCTTTTTTTTTTTTTTTTTTTAATTTAAATGTAGCTGAGCATGGTGGTGCACACCTGTAGTGCCAGGTAGTAGGGAGGGTCCCTTGGGCCCAGGAGTTTGAGGGTACAATGAGCTGTTACCGTAGCACTGTACTGCAGCCTTGCTGCCAAAGCAGACCCAGCTCTAAGAAAAAACTTCTTAACTGGGAACTACCTTTGTTTACTATTATATTGAGGAACAGACGAATTCACTCCAACTCAACAGCAGTGTCTTTAAAGCCTACTGTATACTTGGAGTAAAAAAATAACCGGCAAGCCTCTATCCCAGTTGTTAGGGTCACACCCCCAGAGCAGCGTCCACTGAGACCTGTGGAAAGCCACGTGTGCAGATTTAGTCCGGCAATGGACTAAAGAAACAGAGAGTTAGAAGCAACAGCAAAGAAAGACGAGAGACATAGAGTCGAATTAAAAGTGGGAGCTCAGGGGGCCATTGCCTGTCCTTGGATTCTGGCAATGGCCCAGAGTGTTTGCTCCATTCTGATTTTATTGAAGTCTATTTGCCCAGAGGGTAAGACCAGGGAGGGAACAAAGACATCGGCAGTTTCTGGGATTGATCCTGTCAACTCCTATTGTTATTATTATTAACCTTAAAGGTGGCCTTCAGAAATCTGAAATCTGAGCTTGTATTGGGAGAGCCTCCTGCTTGAGGTCACACACACAGATTTCTAGGGAGGTGTTAAGCTCTGCTAGTTCTCTGTGGAGTAAAACACCACACCCACACCTGCGTTAATCTCCTCTGAGGGATCAGGGAGGCAATTTCCTCCCATCACCACCACAGAGGATTTTCCTCTGTAATAAGGGATATAAGCTCTTCTGCTATAGGTTCAAGGGTGGCATGAGATAAAAAGGTTGAAAAACACTGCTCTGTTCACGGAGTCCTCAGTCTGGAGCAACAGAGTTCAGTGAGTGATTCCAGGGCTGAGGAACCACAGGGAGCCCCACCCCTCACAAGGTGGACATAATGGAAGAAGGTTAAGGTCATTGCCAAGTGCTTGATGGGTGCCCAGTAAATACCCTGCAGCCATTTGCAGAGACTTAACTTTGCACCTGTTCAGAAGAACTTATCCAAAGTATTTTTAAAAAATGCAACAGGACTATATTTCAAACACATTGATCATAAATTTGAGATGTATGCTGAAGTGACAAAAGAGGATGTTTCAACATCTGGAGTGTAAAAATATGCTGGGGCCTGTGTTTGTAGGTTTATTTTTTTGCTATAATGTTTAAACTTTTGCAAAATATGTTGTTTGCTAAAATAGCACTTTACATTTCTTCTGCCTCTTGGAATTTTTAAGGTGATTTCATGTTGCTTTATTTAATCTTCACAAAATACACAGTGACTATTCATCCTGAATTTCCAGAGGAGGAACCAAGATGCATTTCTGTAGCCTTTGGCAGGAAAAGGAAAATCATGAAGGCACACAGTCTAATGAACAGTTATTTTTTTCCTTCTTAGAGAATACAGCCATCCCTTGGTATTTTTAGGAGATTAGTTCCAGGACCCCCCTCTGAAGACACCAAAATCCACAAATGCTCAAGTCTCTTTTATAATATAGTGTAGTATTTGCTTATAACCTATGCACATTCTCGCGTATACGTTTAAATCATCTCTAGATTACTTGCAATACCTAATACAATGTAAATGCCTTATGAATGTTGTTAGGCTGTATTGTCTAGGGAATAATGACAAGAAAAAAGTCTGTACATGTTCAACACAGATGCAACCATCTTTTTTTTTTTTTTTTTTTTTTTTTTTTTTTATATTTTTTTTTAAAGGTTTGTTTTAATTGATTGTTTACTAACCC
>CAUYPK010113003.1:0-12145 GCA_963574355.1 Loris lydekkerianus
AAGCTAAGGCCGCGTTGGGGTGAGGCCCTCACTTCATCCTGCGACTAGCACTGTGCCCCGCAGCGCTATCTCAGTACTCGCTAGCGCCATGGCCTCAGTACTCAGCCCTCATTTTGCATGACGATGAGGTGACCGTCACGGAGGATAAAATAAATGCCCTCATTAAAGCAGCTGGTGTAAATGTTGAACCTTTTTGGCCTGGTTTTTTTGCAAAGGCCCTGGCCAATGTCAACATTGGGAGCCTCATCTGCAATGTAGGGGCTGGTGGACCTGCTCCAGCAGCTGGTGCTGCACCAGCAGGAGGTCCTGCCCCCTCCGCTGCCCCAGCTGAGAAGAAGAAAGTGGAAGCAAAGAAAGAAGAATCTGAGGAATCTGATGATGACATGGGCTTTGGTCTTTTTGACTAAATCTTTTTTGTAAGGTGTTCAATAAAAAGTTGAATTCTGCTGTCAAAAAAAAAAATAAATAAAAGAGGTTAAAGGGATATAATAAGCAAATGTAATACATAAACTTGATTAAGTCTTGGGATCAAAAAATAAATGTAACTCTAAAACTTTTTTTTTGAGACAGAGTCTCAAGCTGTCGCCCTGGGTAGAGTGCCATGGCATCATAGCTCATAGCAACCTTAAACACTTGGGCTTAAGCGATTCTCTTGCCTCAGCCTCCCAAGTAGCTGGGACTACAGGCGCCCGCCACAACACCCAGCTATTTTTTGGTTGTAGTTGTCATTGTTGTTTGGCAGGCCGGGGCTAGATTCGAACCCACCAGCTGCGGTATATGTGGCTGGCGCCCTAACTGCTGAGTACAGGCACCGAGCCAGCTCTAAAACATTTTGAGGATAGTTGGGAAATGTGAATATGGGCTATATCTGATGATATTATTGAATTATTGTTAAATTTTCTTAGGTGTGATAATGGTATTGTGGTTATATAGAAGAATATCTGGCAAAATATTAAGGATGTATTGGCTTGCATTATATTATTCTTTCAACTGTTCTAAGATTTGCAAAATTAAAAAATAAAAATTTGGAGAAAATACATATAAAACAACTATATATTTTGAGACAGAGCCTCAAATTGTCACCCTGGGTAGAATGCCATGGTATCACAGCTCACAGCAACCTGCAACTCCTGGGCATAAGCAATTCTCTTGCCTCAGCCACCAAAGTAGCTGGGACTACAGGCGCATGCCAAAACGGCCAGCTATTTTTTGGTTTTAGTCGTCATTGTTGTTTGGTAGGCCCAGGCTGGATTCAAACCTGCCAGCTTTGGTATATGTGGCTGGCACCTCAGCCGCTTGAGCTACAGGCGCTGAGTCAACAATACATATTTTATAAGAATGCATATGAACAAAAAGATATACATAACATACGTTAGAATGGCTACATCTAGGAAGGAAATTAAAGTGGGAAGTAGAGATGAAAGTGATTTAAAAATATAACAAAAACCTCTCGCTAAAGTAATACATTGAATACATGGAAAACATAGAAAAGCACAAGGAAGAAAATTAAATCTCACTTTGACTTGTTAAAAAAGCAAATTTCTGGGTTCTAAACCAGACTTAATCAAAACTGGGCATGGGGCCAGTAATTGGTGTTTTAACAAGCCCTCCCAGTGATTCTGAAGTTGGCAAAAGTTAGAGAACCACAGACCTAGACTTAACTATTAACATTTGTTGTAGATCCTTATGGTCTTTTAAAAAAATATGAAATATTTCAGGCATACAAATGAGTATAGAGAATAATATAATGCACATCCATGTACCTAGTACCCAGCTTAGAAAGTAAAATATTAGACAAACAGTTCAAATTCCCTGTGTATCTCTTTCTTGTTCTG
The DNA here is from genome assembly GCA_963574355.1 of Loris lydekkerianus. Classification (NCBI taxonomy): domain Eukaryota; kingdom Metazoa; phylum Chordata; class Mammalia; order Primates; family Lorisidae; genus Loris; species Loris lydekkerianus. Next base: position 1,836 of record CAUYPK010113003.1, read on the forward strand.
TTTTTCTTCCCCAGAGGTGATCACCATTCTGTATTTTGTATTTCTCATTTAAAAAAACTTTTTTATTATTTATTTATTTATTTATTTTTGAGACAGAGCTTCAAGCTGTCGCCCTGGGTAGAGTGCTGTGGCATCACAGCTTACAGCAACCTCCAACTCCTGGGCTCAAGCAATTCTCCTGCCTCTGCCTCCCAAGTAGCTGGGACTACAGGTGCCTGCCACAATGCCTAGCTATTTTTTGGTTGCAGCCATCATTGTTGTTTGGCAGATCTGGGCTGGATTCGAACCCGCCAGCTCAGGTGCATGTGGCTTGGCTGGTGTCTTAGCCGTTTGAGCCACTGGCGCCAAGCCGTATTGCTAATTTTTTTTAGATTTTAAAACTATATAAATGGTCTTATACATCATGTCTTCTTCTGCAACTTGTATTTTATCTCAGAATTGTATTTTTAAAATTTATGCGAGTTGATGCATGCAACATTCCTTTCTTTTTTAGAGACCAGGCTAGCGTGCAGTGGCATTATCATAGCTCACTGCAAACTCAAACTCCTGGGCTCAAGTGATACATCTGCCTTAGCCTCCTGAGTAGTAGCTGGTCCTACAGGCATATGCCACCTTATCTGGCTAATGTAAAAAATAAAAAAAAACCAGGCAGCACCTGTGGCTCAAGGAATAGGGCGCTGGCCCTATATACCGGAGGTGGCAGGTTCAAACCTGGCCCTGGACAAAAAACTGCAAAATAAATAAATAAATAAAAATTGCCAAGACAAAGTCACCCTACTTTGCTCAGGCTGGTCTTAAACTCCTGCCCTCAATCAATCCTCATGCCTTGATGGTCTTAAGAGCTAGGATTATGTGTATGAGTCACTAAACCTGGCCACAACTGTCTTTATCACTGTTGTACAGTATTCTATTGTATGGATACCCCATAAATTATTTATTCATTCTTTTGCTGGTGGAATTTTAGGTTGTTAAAATTTTTTTTCTATACTATAAACCATTCTACAATGACTATTCTTCCATTCTTCTTGTTTTGTTTTGTTTTAGGGTCTCACTGGCTCAGGACCCATAGCACAGTGGTTAAGGCTCTAGCCACATACACCGAGGGTGGCAGGTTCGAACCTGGCGCAGGCCAGTTAAACCACAATGACAACTGCAGAAAAAATAGCTGGGCATTGTGGTGGGCGCCTGTAGTCCCAGGTACTTGGGAGGCTGAGGCAAGAGAATTGCTTAAGCCCAAGAGTTTGAGGTCGCTGTGAGCTGTGATACCATGGCACTCTACCAAGGGCAACACAGTGAGACTCTGTCTCAAAAAAAAATAAAAATAAAAAAATAAAAGTCTCACTCTGTTGCCTAGGCTAGAGAGCCATGGTGTCAGCCTAGCTCACAGCAACTTCAAACTCTTGGGCTTAAGCAATCCTTCTACCTCAGCTCCCTGAGTAGTTGGGACTACAGGTATCTGTTATAATGCCCAGATAATTTTTTTCTATTATTATTTTTTTGAGGCAGAGTCTTACTTCGTCACCCTCGGTAGGGTGCTGTGGCATCACAGCAACCTCCAGCTCTTGGGCTAGGGCGATTCTCTTGCCTCAGCCTCCCGAGTACCTGGGACTAGGGGCACCCAACACAATGCCTGGCTATTATTGTTGCAGTTACCACTGCTGTTTTACCTGGCCGGGGCTGGGTTTGAACCCGTCACCCTTGGTATATGGGGCCGGCGCCCTACCCACTGAGCCACAGGCGCTGCCCTATTTATTTATTTATTTTTTAGAAACAGAGTCCCAGTAGAGTGCTGTGGCGTCACACTGCTCACAGCAACCTCTAACTCCTGGGCTTAGGCAATTCTCCTCCCGAGTAGAATCAGCCTCGGGAGGAGATCTGATGCTTCAGCCTACCGAGTAGCTGGGACCACAGGCGCCTGCCACAACGCCTGGCTATTTTTTCATTGCTGTTCAGTTGGGGCCGGGTTTGAACCTGCCACCCTCAGTATATGGGGCTGGTGCCCTACCCACTGAGCCACAGGTGCAGCCCAATTTTTTTCTATTTTTATTTTATTTTGAGACAGAGTCTCACTTTGTCACCATTGGTAGAGTGCCATGGCATCACAGCTCACAGCAACCTCAAACTCTTGGGCCTAAGTGATTGTCTTGCCTCAGCCTCCTGAGTAGCTGGGACTACAGGTGCCCACCACTACAACTGGCTAATTTTTTTTTTTAGAGATGGGGTCTTGCTCTGGCTCAAGCTGGTCTCAAACTTGTGAGCTCAGGCAATCCACCAACCTTGGCCTCCCAAGTGCTGGGATTATAGGCGTGAGCCACTGCACCTGGCCAATTTCTTTTCTATTTTTAGTAGACACGGCATCTCATTCTTCCTCAGGCTGGTTTTGAACTTATGAGCTTAAAGGATCCTCCAATGTTGGCCTCCCTGAGTGCTAGGATTATAGGCCTTAGCCACCATGCCTAGACAGTGTCTTCCTCTGTTGCTCAGGCTAGAATGCAGTGGGATCATCACAGCTCACTGCAACCTCAAACATTTGGGCTCAAGTCATCCTCCTGCCTTAGCCTCCCCAGTGGCTAGAACTATAGGCATATGTTAGCGTGCCGGGATAATTTTAATTTTTGTAGAGAAAGGGTCTCATTATATTGCTCAGGCTGGTCTCAATTCCTAGCTTCAAGCAATCCTCCAATTTTCCAAAGTGCAGCATTACATGAATAACCCACTGTATCAGTACCCACATGCCTCCCTGAGGAAATGTGTAAAATGCTCTCTAGGATTTAAAAGTCTAGGGACAATATCTATCTATCTTCCTCCAAGAGTAGAATTATTGGGTACCAGTTCCATCTTTGATTATTGTAGATACTTCCTAATTGTTTTCCAAAGTAGTAATACCAATTTTCACTCCTATTTTATTTTAGACAGAGTCTCACTGTGTCGCCTTCAGTAGAGTGCTGTGGCATAACAGCTCACAGGAACCTCCAACTCCTGGTCTTAAGCGATTCTCTTGCCTCAGTCTCCCGAGTAGCTGGGACTACAAGTGCCCGCCACAACACCCAGCTATTTTTTGTTGTGGTTTGGCAGGGGCCAGGTTTGAACCCACTACTCTGGGTATATGGGGCCGGCACCCTCCCCCCTGAGCCATAGGAGCTGCTCTATTTTTGTCCCTTATATTTTGTGATTTTTTTTTTTTTTTTTTTTTTTTTTTTTTGCATTTGGGATTTTGTTTAAAAAGTCCTTCCTCAGTTATTGGTCACAAAGATATTCTCTTGCATATTTTATATTAACTTCTAATTTTACCTTTTACATTCATAGTCCACCCTCTTACGTGGAATAAGTAGTGATCCAGTTTCATATTTCTCTTTGTGGTGAGCCAAATTTCCCAATGTCATCTAATAAACTGTCCATTTCCCATTGATTTGTGGTGCAGGACTGTAAACTCACACATTTAACATTTGCTGAAGTCTGCCTTGTATCAGGCTTGTGCTAGGTCTTATTGAAGGTTTGGAGTTAAATGGACCCTGTTTTTAGTGAGTTCACCCTCCCGTGGAGATACATTCACATAAACCACCATAGTATTAAGTGATTAGTGCTAGGTTAGCTGTATAAAGGTTCTCTGGGTTTCTAGCTAATGTAGGAAGGTCAAGGAAGGATTCATAGGAATGACAAGAGTTAGGTTTCAGAGAAATAGAAAAAAATTGCAAAGTAGGGGGAAAGGTGAAGATGGCCAGGGCTGGCTTGGGGTCCAGAGGAATTTTGTGGGATCTCTAGGATTATAGGTTAGTGGATGTAGTGGTAGTGAGTCCTGTAGTATGTAAGAGGTAAGCAGGCAGAGAGAGTCACTTATCAGCCCCAGTGTGCTTGAGGTGGGGGGACTATACCCTCTGGGTAGACCTCCACTTACCCAGTGCCCCACCTCAGCTTTTAGGCTTGAGAAAGAGAGGCTGGAATAAAAATATTAGGAAGATGACTCCTTCAGGCAAATATTTACTGTTTTTAGAGGGAGAAAAAATTCCTCAGTTAAGTCAGGAGCTCTTGCATATTGTGGGTGAGGAAACCCTTACCTGTCTGCACTCCAGAGACATGTGAATTAAAATAAAATCTTAAGCCCCTAGCTGATTGAATGGATCCCCTCTTGGCCAAGGAGACTCCAGAAATACCCTAAAGCTAAGCTGCTGGCCACCAGAAGGGAGGTGAGACATACCTGGCATGCCCCTTCCTTTCTTGGGGATATCCTTTGTAAATCATTAACAAGCCAAAGGCTATGCAAGGCAAAGTTTAAATCATACCAGCAGGTCATCACTTTAACCAGCTGATCACCAGAGTCTGGGTATAGACAGTGGCTGTTCTCTGATTAACATACTTCCTTACCACAAAAAGGTTACAGGCATTTAGACAAAGCTGCTTTTCTTTTCTTTCTTTTTTCTTTCTTTTTTTTTTTTTTTTGAGACAGACCCTCAAGCAGTGCCCTGGCATCACAGCTGACAGCCACCTCCAACTGTTGGGCTCAAGCGATTCTCCGCCTCCCAAGTACCTGGGACTACAGGCGCTCGCCACAATGCCCGGCTATTTTTTTTTTTTGGTTGCAGCTGTCCTAGTTAGGCGGCCTGGTCTAGATTCGAACCCACCAGCTCACGTCTATGTGGCTGGTGCTTTAGCCGCTTGAGCCACAGGAGCAGAGCCTAAACGAAGCTGCATTTCTTTCTTTTTTTGAGACAGAGTCTCATTATTTTGCACTCGGCATTGTGCAGTGTGTGGCGTCACAGCTCATAGCAACCTCAAACTCTTGGGCTTAAGTGATTCTTTTGCCTCAGCCTCCCAATTAGCTGGGACTACAGACACCCGCCACAATGCCCACTATTTATTGGTTATAGTTTGTCATTGTTGTTTCAGCAGGCCTGGGCTGGGTTCGAACCCGCCAGCCTCGGTGTATGTGGCCAGCGCCATAATCACTGAGCTACAAGCACAGAGCCAGAGCTGCATTTCTTTTTATTATTATTATTATTGAATCGTAGCTGTGTACATTCCTGCGATCGCGGGGCACCATACTCGGGGTTGATCGACGTTTGACACATTTTCATCACACTGGTTAACATAGCCTTCCTGGCATTTTCTTAGTTGTTGTGTTAAGACATTTACATTCTACATTTACTAAATTTCACACATATCCTTGTGAGCTGCACTGCAGGTGTAATCCCACCAATCACCCTCCCTCCGCCCTGCATTTCTTTAACCAATAACAAATCACAGAGTCTTTAAGCCACCTGTAATTTTCTGATTTCACATCTTTCCTTTTCAAGCTAAACCAATATATACCTTCCATATCTTTTTTTTTTGATTTTTTTATTAATTTTTTTTTATTATAGATAAAAATATGCACCATAGATGTGGCCCAACCCATCACCCTCCTACCTTCCATATCTTGATTTATGACTTTGTGTCATTCCTGTCTCCCTGAACCATATAAAACCAAAAACACGCGAGATCACCTGCTCTACGTTTCTTGGGTGTGGCACTCTTGGGACATAGTCTCTCATACTCAGATCAGAACAAAACTCTTTAAATTATTTCACAGTGTTTGGGTTCTTTACCATTGACAGATTTAAATTCATTTCCTCTGCAAATGCTTTTCTTGGACTGAGGAAAGAGAAGAGGGCAAACGGAGTGGGAGAGGTTACCAGTTCTGGTTCCTGCTCCAGGTCGGATTGGGCCTGGCCATGGATCTGAGCTTCTACAAAAGTTGCTGAAAGCACTGAGTTTGTCTAGGGCCCTAGAAGCCTAGAAGGTTCTTTTTTTATGGCTCTCAGTAGTGTCATGGCGTTACAGCTCGTAGCAACCTTCAACTCTTGGGCTTAGGCGATTCTCTTGCCTCAGCCTCCCGAGTAGCTTGGAGTACAGGCGCTCACCACAACGCCTGGCTGTTTTATGTTCTTGTTGCAGTCGGGCCGGGGCCAGGTTCGTACCTGCCACCCTCGGTATAAGGGGCCGACGCCCTACCCTTTGAGCCACAGGCGCCGCCCCTAGAAGCTTTGGAACAGCCAACCAATTTCTTACTTCTGGTGGGAAATACTCAGGCAGACATGTGACCCAGGCAGCCATTTCCTTTCACTCTGCCGTCGCCATCTTCCAAGAAGACAAAGACACCAGCCCCCACTCTTGCCTAACGCAGTAAGATTCCCTGGTCAGTAAAAATGGGAACACGCATCACTTAATCCCAGACCCAGGTCCGCACACGACATTTTGTTTTAAAAGTAAGTTACACAGCCAAGTCACCGCTTTTCTCCACCAGTTCCCCGCCTCCCCTACCACTTCCCCGCCTCCTCCTCTCCGCTCCACTACTTCCTTACCTACCAAGCAGCCAAGGAGGCGGGGCCAGCCTGGTCGGGAGGAAGGGACCAGCGGGCGCTAACAGTCAATCTGAGGCCCCGCCCCTGTGGGGGACACACGCCAGCGTAGTCCCGGCGTCCAGGCGGAACCGGAAGTCGGAGCCTAGTGGTGCGTGCGTATCTCCTGGGTTTACCGGATTGTCTTGCTACTCTCTCTGTGCTGGAAGTGTAGGTAAGAGACTACTGTCCTCTTTTCGCATGGTGAGCGCACACCTAATCCGCAGGGCAGTTAGGATCATGTACTGGAAGTAAAACCAGAGATGCCTGCCAGAGTAGAAGGTCCCGGAAGAGCGGCAGGGGATCGTCCCGCACGTGGAGACGTGCCTAACTGGATTCTCGCAGGGTAGAAGGGTACAGCTTCTCCCCACTTAGAAAGTCGTAGACCCTGGACACACTTTATTGTGAGTCACAGATCTCACTTGTGTGGAAAAGCGTCCATCGTCCTCTGCCCTTTAGGGTAGTGAGGCTCCGCATTCTCTGGTGTAGACAAGTGTCGACCCACCAAAGGTGTGGTGCCATCGACCTCAATCGTATAGAGACATATCCCCCTCCTCAGCTGACTAGTGCAGACTTCTGACTTAAGTCACCTTTCCAGCTTGGCTTAAGACGTCCTCAAGGTACTACCTCCCCCAGGATAGAGGCTTTGCTATATTCCCCACTACCATCACTATAGAGAACTTAAGAAACGTTTAATACGCAGAGGAAGGGGACCTCCTCGCTTCGTGTAGAGACCTAGAGCTCCCCCTATCTCTCCTTAACTTCTGCTGAGGAACTAATTGACGGAAGCCCCGCCCCCATTCCTGTAGCAACTATAAACCACTCCTCCCCTAAGTGGTTGGAGGCACAGGCTTCAGACTCTGGAGAACCAAGCCAATTTCTCCATCCTCCTGCACTAGAGTGAGTCTCTGTTCTGGAGAACTGGACCGAATCCCTATTTCAGTGAAGAGACAGCGTTTTCCCAATGTGCCTCCCAGCAAATAGGAACAGACTTTAATCCAGGAAGAGACAGTCAGATCTGCCCCTTAAGTGGCCCCTTGTGTAGGGGTAGAGGGGCTGAGATTTGTATCCACTCATTTGAGGTAAGCACAGATTGCCCCCCACCCCAAGAATTTAGAATCAACAAATGCAGGAGAGACCCTGCAGGAGCAGAGATGCAGCCCCTCCTCCCTGTACTGTTGAAAGGCAGTGACACTGCTCTTCCCTCTGCAGTGAAGTGCAGTGCGTATGGGCTGTCTACTTACCCAAGGTAGAGGTGCTCAGATTTGTTTCCCTCCACTCAGGGAAAAGACACAGACACCCCTCCCCCAAGTGTTAGGTTGATATGTTGAATTTGTGGCTGCATTACCCACCCCTTTCAACCCCCCCCACCCATGCAGAGAACCAGGGGCCCTATTATCTCCTTTCAGTGTTAGTTTGCTGCTGACTTCAGCCCACATAAAAAATACACAATCTGTCCCAGGATCCCTACCATGGAAGGATCTAGTATATAGAATAGCCCACTACAAGTAAGTTGCAGACCCTACTCATATACTCATTCATGGTTACTCAATTTCTCAGTGTGGCACTGATATCACCTCATAGCTGAGTCAGGCATATCAGTCCTGCCCCATGGCCCTCTCCAGGGTAAAGAGATCAAGGACCTCTCCCCTTCCTTCCCTGAAATTTAGACCTGTGTTTCTCTTCCATGCAGCAGAGATGCACACAGCTACTGTGTGGATTTCCTCAATTTCTCTGTACCCTAGAGAAGGACAGATGGCAATCCTCCCACCAAGTGCCAAGGTACAGGCTCAGCCACATAATAGGCAGATATTTTTCCCTTCTCTGAAATTTTGCACTCATCTCAGTCCACAGAAACACCCAGATAGGAAACTCTCTTCTCAGGCTCCTTTTCCCCAGGATAGACTCCTGTGGTCTATTTCTTCCTCCCACCTTTCCCAGGATAGATGAGATAGATTCCCCTATTTGAGAAAGGAGGCACTATCATGTAGAAACAGACCATCCTTGTATGTCCCTCTTCCCTCAGTGTGAAAGCTTTAGTACTAGAACCTTACTTAGGGCATAACATTACAGGGTGGAAGGTTAAGGACCTAGGACCCTGTCTGATGTGTTGAGGCACTGACTCTATCTAGGAGGAGAGGTTTAGCTATACCTCCCTTTAGTAGTGTGACACTGCCTTCCCTGTATGGCCTAAGCAATACCAGGTCCTAACTCCAGTAAAGCCTTTTCTAGTTAAGGGCTTCTTCATCATTTTCTTTAACATTTTATTTTACCTTTGGGGAGCTTGTGGCATTGTGGTTCCCAGCTTGATCTTCAAATTGGTGTGTTTTTCTTCTTATTCTAACAGGAAGAAAGCTGGCAGATTTAAACTTATCTGCTTTCAAGCTCATCGTCATGATGAAACTTAGACACAGTAAGTTTCCTTTACATCCCTTCCAATCCTGTGCTTTTAATGCATATTTGTAGTATTTCATAGCATCTTTTAAAATTTGCTCAGTATGTTCCAGATCAGTCTAGTCTTTTACATATAGTATCATTGCTGTCCACCTGACTTCCTTTTAAGGTAATGCTCCCCTTGTCCCCCATTCCCTTTTACAGATGAGGAAACCGAGGCTTAGTAAGGTTATAACAAGTAGATTTGAGTTAAATAGTAGAGAATACCATATTACACTGCTTGTAACCCTAACGTGTTCTAACATTTGTCTTTTTTTTTTTTTTTTTTTTTTTTTCCTGTGTTAAACCAAGCTGGAAAGGTGACTTAAGTCAGGAGACATCTGCACTACTCAGCTGAGGAGGGGGACATGTCTTTATATGAGGTCAATGACATTGAGGTCAATGTCATTTTGTTGCTGTTGGTAGAGTGTCATGGCTTCACAGGTCACAGCAACCTCTAACTCTTGGGCTCAAGTGATTCTCTTTGCCTCAGCCTCCCAAGTAGCTACAGTCACCCGCCACAGTGCCCAGCTATTTTTAGAGACAGGGTCTCGCTCTTGGTCAGGCTGGTCTTGAACCTATGAGCTCAGGCAGTCCACCCAATTCAGCCTCCCAGAGTGCTAGGATTATAGGCGTGAGCCACTGCACCTGACCTAAAATTTGTCTTTATAAGTTATACTTTTTGTTTTTTTGAGGCGGAGCCTTAAGCTTTTGCCCTGGGTAGAGTGCTGTGGCATCACAGCTCACAGCAACCTCCAACTCCTGGGCTCAAGCGATTCTCCTGCCTTCGCTCCCAAGTAGCTGGGACTACAAGTGCCTGCCACAATATCCGGCTATTTTTTGGTTGCAGTCGTTATTGTTGTTTGGCTGGCTCGGGCTGGATTTGAACCCGCCAGCTCAGGTGTATGCGGCAGGCGCCTTAGCTGCTTGAGCCACAGGCACCTATAAGTTATACTTTTAAGTTGATAAATTGTACCGGTGGTTAAGAGCTTAGACCCTGGAGCCAGATTTAATTTGAATCTCAGCTCTCCTATTTAGTGGTTGTGTGACTTTGGGCAAGTTACTTAACTCTGGTCTCCTTATCAACAAAACAAAGATAATTTATATTATTTGCATAATATATTTTTGTGAGGCTTTGATGAGTTAGCAGAGGTAAAACACAGTGCCTGGCACATAATAAACACTCTGTAAGTATTCTAAGTATTGCATTTAAAAATTTACACTTTTTTTTTTTTTTTTTTTTTTTTTTGAGACAGTCTCAAGCTGTCGTCCTGGGTAGAGTGCTGTGGTGTCACAGCTCACAGCAACCTCAAACTCTTGGGCTTAAGCAATTCTCTTGCCTCAGCCTCCCAAGTAGCTGGGACTACAGGTGCCTGCCACAATGCCTGGCTATTTTTTGGTTGTAGTTGTCATTGTTGTTTGGCAGGCCTGGGCTGGATTCGAACCCACCAGCTCCGATGTATGTGGCTGGCGCTCTAGCCGCTTGAGCTATAGGTGCTGAGC
>CAUYPK010113004.1:0-21375 GCA_963574355.1 Loris lydekkerianus
AGGGGAGGGAGGGGGGAGGTGGGCAGAAGAAGAGTGATTGGTGGGATTACACCTGGGGTGCATTTTACAAGGGTATATGTGAAACTTAGTAAATGTGGAATGTAAATGTCTTAGCACAATGACTAAGAAAATACCAGGAAGGCTATGTTAACCAGTGTGATGAAAATGTGTCAAACGGTCTATGAAACTAGTGTATGGTGCCCCATGATCACACAGCTATGATTTAATAAAAAATAAATAATTAAAAAAAAAAAGAACACCACACAGAAATCAATACACTTTTAATAAAAAAGTGGAAAAAAATCTTTTAAAAGAACCACAAGCTCATAAGACTCCTAAAAATGATTAATAAGAAGTGTGTATGGCACATTTAATTAAAAAATCATACATTATTGAAAGATATCAAAGGCTGGAAACAATGAGAGACAAGCCATATTTCTGGCTGAAAAAATAAAATTAACAATTCTAATAAATCAGATAGTAGACTTGATACACTCAAATCAAGATTCTCACAGGATGTTTTATAGAATGTAACAAGCTGATTCCAAAGTTCTTCTGGAATAGAAGCCATGTAAATATAACAAATAAAATTTTGAGAAAGAGTTATAAAAAGAGGCTTATTGTTTTAGGTAACAAAATAAATTTTGAAACGATGCTGATGGAGGAGTTGTTGATTAATCAACAAAGCAAAAAGAGAATAGAAATAGATCCATGTATAGTATATTATAAAAATACTACATCAAAACTGCAGAGAAAGGGTTAATTATGATTAATAATGAACAAATAAATTAACTTCTATAGAGGTAGTAATCCAATTTGAAGAAAAAATAAAGTCAGTTCCTTCTCTGACACTATATGCAAATGTGACTTCTAGTTTAAATAAAAGGATAAACATATAACTCCACCATATTTGAATAAAAGCATGTATAGAGGATTATTTGTTATAAATTTTGGTCAAAGAATCCTTCCTGAGCCTGGCATATAACTGAGGAATCATAAGGAAAAAACACAAAGTATTTTGTTACACAAAATATAAAACTCCTGAATCACAGAAGATTACATAAGCAAAGGAAAATGACATGCGACTGAGTTAAAGACAGGAAAAATATTTTCAATATTATGAACAAGCAATGTACAGTAATAATTCCCAGAATATATATGGACCTCCTACAGAAAAATAAGAAACAAAACAGACTATATAAACATGTAATATAAGGGAAAAGTATAGACATTAGATTCTTAGCAAAAGGTTCTACTGAACAATAAATAAGAGATAAAGTACTTGAATAAATTCTAATATAAATACTATATTTGTTGACCTATAGGAACAAACCAGGAGAACAACTAGATTACCATGGAGACTAAGTCGCATTCACTGGTTTGAGTAAAATTGGTTTGAGTCTTCAACATTGAACCTCCCTCCCAGGAACATGACTGGTAGCTCCATTCAATCAGATCTTGTTGTATGCCTTTCAGGAAATGCAATTGCTTCATTTGTAAAGATGTGCATTTTTTGTTACTCCCTTTCAGAGTTTCCTCATTTCTGGATTACTTCCCTGCACCATTATTTCATTGCCCTTCTACAATACCCTATCTATTACATAAAGTAAGAAATATATACCTCCGGCAACATTCTCTGAAGACAGTGAGGAAACAAAATTTTTGCAAAAAGAATTTTTGAAAGTGATCTTTAAAGAATGAAACCATTTTTGCCAGTGACGTAGAAGAAATTGTAGAGATGGAAAACAAAGGAGATGATGACTGTTGTGATATGAAAGGACCCGCTTGGGTCTAGTACAGAAGACGCTGAGACCTGCATGTAGAGCAAGGAGTTGTTGCCCTTGCCTTAGGTAAGGGAACATTCCAGAATGGGCCAGGACCAAGACTGCTTTTAGCACACACTCCCTTTCTTCTTTTCACTTCCCTCCACCATAAGCCAAAAGAAGGCTTCTCCCTTATCTTTCCCACAGTCCCTTCCTTCACCCACCTTGATACCCCAGACCTTTAGGCCACTTGACGGCATAAAAGCCTGAACCCAGCATGCTGCTGTCCCTGGCCTGTCTTCAGATCTCATTGGCACTACCTGGATGGGTGTGCAGTCTTCACTTCTGGCATTTGCTCCCCTAGATTTGGACATCTCTTGTCTAAGAGATTACACATTGATAGCTAAATGCTAAACTTGTTTCTTCCTTCTCTGACCATTTGATGATGTGGCTTTGAACTCCATCAGCCAATTCTCTATCCCTCCTGAGATTTTCCTGGTTACCCCATTAAGCGCTGCTTTAGATATCTTCTCCAGGTCTCCTTGGTTAAGGTGATGGGCCGGCAATGCCTCTCAGATGCATGATAATATTGCTGTCTTCTAAAAACAGAGACAATTAAAATTTCAAGTTCATATGCATCCGTATCATTTAAATCTGTCATTAGGATGTGATCTGATGAATGTTCCCTGTGTTTCTTTTCCTTTGCCTCAGAAAGAGTAGATACCCTTAACAATTTGAGAACTTGAAGTTAGCTAAACTGTTAGCCTCTTAACCCATGCTTGTGAACACTTAACACAATAACTCCCATCGTTTAACCAAAAGAAAAGTCCAGATAAAAATATCATTGTCAACCAATCAAAAGTCCAGATAAAGGTAAAGAAATCATTGACATTTGTATAACACTCCACTCAATAGCAGAATACACATTCTTTTTAAATACCTACACAAAAACACTGCCTTCCCAGGTAGACAGTGTTATGGTCTGAATGTATGTGCCCTCTGAAACTCATGTTGAAACTTAATCCCTAATGTGGCAGTATTCAGAATTAAGGCCTCTAAGAGGTAATTGGGTCATGAAGGCTCTATTCTCATGAATGGCTTAGTCTATTAATGGATCAATGGGTATTAGTTATCATAATAGGGGGACTGATGGCTTTATAAGAAGAGGAAGAGAGACCTGAGCTAGCCTGGTCAGGCCACTCTCCACATAATTCCTTGAACTGCCTTGGGAATCTAAAGAGAGTTTCCACCTTACTAGATGCAATTCCTTGACTTGGACTTTTAGCCTCCATAATTGTAAGAAATAAATTCCTTTCTTAAAAAAAAGAATTAGCCAGCTTTGAGGATTCTATTATAAGGAACAGAAAACAGACTAAGACAGATACCATTGTATGTTTATAAAAGTAGCCCCAACAAATTTTTAAAAATTGAAATCATAAAATACTATATTCTGATCACAATAAAATCAACTAGAAACTAATAACAGAAAGACAATAGGAAAATCTATAGGCACTTGTAAACTTAGGAGCACACTTCTAAAGAGGGCATTTCAAATAAAATTAAAAAAATACACTGCACTAAATGAAAATGTAACAAACATTTATGAGACACCATTAAATGCAGTGCTGAGAACAAAATTTATAATACACATTAGAGAACAAAAGCTTCAAATCAATCATTTAAGTCCTTCCATTGTGGACCTGGAAAGGCAAAAGCATGTAAATCCAAAACAAGCTTCTAGAAATAAGAAAAGAACAGAAATCAATAAAATTTGAAACAAAAAGCAACACAAAAGATCAAAGAAACAGAGAGCTTTGGAAAGATCAATGAAACTATGAAACTGACAAACATTTAGTAAGAGGTCAAAGGAAAAAAAGAGAGAAGACACAAATTACCAATACTAGAAATGAAATACGGGACACTAGTACAGATCCTCCAGACAGCAAATAGATGAGAAGAAAATAACATGACCAACTTAGCACACATCACTTGAAAACTTGGAATTAATAACTCTGCTATTGAGCAGAGTGTTATTCAATTTCTTGAAAAGGACAAATTATCACAGCTCATCAAATATAAATAAATAGTTGGAATAGCCCATAAGCATTAAGAAAATTCAATTTATAACTTAAAAGCTCCAGAAAAGAAATCTTGAAGCTCAGCTATTTCTACTGGAGAATTCTACCAAAGAAGAATTAGCACACATTCTACACATCTTTTTCCAGAAAACAAAAGAGGATGGAATACTTTCTCAAAATTAAAAAACTTTCATTAAGAGAGTGATAAGACAAGCTGCAGAATATGAAAAAACTTGAGTAAATCATATGTCCAACAAAGGACTAATATCTAAAATATACAGAGCATGCCAAAAAAAGTATACACATTTTAAGAAAGGAAATAAACAGTATGCAAATTGTAATACTCAATATATACCAATAGCTATAGTTGAATATAAGTCACATCTGACTTCTGCAATTATAAGAGATGCTCCAAGTGGTTACCAGCAGTGTTTGGACACACTTCTCATTATGGCAAGCTACTGCTTCAGCAATGTTGATCTAAGTGTCCTCTTGTTTCACTGGGCATGCCATTTCACAGTACCATGCATCTCAAACTTATCAGGAATGCATGCAGCAGTTAGGTATGCTTGAGATTCTGTTGCTTACTCACTCCTCCATTGTTATGGTACATCCACAATGTTCTAGAATTTTAAATGCCATTTCAGAATGGTCTTGTGCTCCTCAAAGGACAACCATGCTTCTGCCATTTTCTTTGACTTCTCCGCCGCTCACATGCCACTGCTAGCATTTTTTTGATTAATGCCATCTTTTGAGCAAATGCCATACTACAACAATTTAATTCCACTTCACAAAGTAAGACATAGATAATAGCTTTTAAAATAGCTTTAAAAACATTTTTTTGGCACCACTGGCATAAGGAAGCTTCAACACGAACAGTAAAATTTTAAAAATTGAATTAAGAAATGCACAAAAGAGACAAAGCATCACAACAAAGAGGACATGCAAATATGGCAAATGTTCACATGAAATAGCTTTTAGGGAAATGCAACATCAATTCGACATCAATAGCTTTAGGGAAATGCAAATTAAAAACACAATGAGATATCTATCAGACATTTACATCTATCAGATGTATCTGTAGATATCTACATCTATCAGAATAGCTAAAATAAAAAATGGTGATACCATCAAATGCTGCCCTGGGATGCAGATAAACTGGATAATCATATGTTGCTGATAGTAATGTAAAACCGTTCATCCTCTCTGGAAAACAGTTTGGTAGCTTTTAAAAAACTAAACGTGCAACTAACATATGACCCAGAGATCATACTCTTGGGCATTTGTCCAAGAGCAATGAAGACTTAAATTCACAAAAAAACTTGTTCAAAAATACGTATAGCAGTTTGCGTAAATACATGCTTTGACCTGGATGGATCTCCAGAGAATTATGGTAACGAAAAAAAGCCAGTCCCAAAAGATAACACACTGAATGACTTTATTTACATAATATGCTAAAAATGAAAAAATGATCCAGACTAGTGGTATCTGGGGGTTAAGGAAGGGTGGGAGCAGGAGGGAAAGTGGCAGTGACTATAAAAGGGAAATGTGTGGGATTCCTGTGTCTTGTCTGTGTGAAAGTTCATATCCTGGTGGTGATATTGTACTGTAATTCACAGTATTGTGGACATACCAGAATGTGTTTACCACTGCAGGAAACCAAGTAAAGAGTACATGGAACCTCGCTGTATTATCCTAACAACTGCAGGTGGCTCTACAATTATCTCAAAATACGAAATTTAATATAAGAAAGGAAAAAAAAAATTGGGTTTTTTTTTTTTTTTGCAGTTTTTGGTCAGGGCTGGGTTTGAACCCGCCACCTCCAGCATATGAGGCCAGCACCCTATTCCTTTGAGCCACAGGCACTGCCCAGGGAAAATGTTTTGTAATCTAAATATTCTTAATCCTATAGGCAGATAAAAACAGAAAAAAAAAATGAATTAATAAAGAAATGGATACTCTGCTAATTCTTTCCACTACAAATTGTCTTTCATAAACTCTTCAGAGTTCATCCTGAATGGGGAATTCTAATTGTAGCCAAATAGTAGATATTTTTTATCCTGAAAATGGAATTAAGGTAAGTTACCACCATCCCAATAAACCTGGCACTTCCTTAAAATCACCTCTGCTCATGCCAAGGATTAATCAATGTGTTATCTCAAAAACTACACCAGCCCAGGCCCTGAAGCAACGTGGCTTTAGACATGATGATTTCATTATTGATCCCTAAAATAATTTAATTAAGTTCCATGAAAATTTAGTTGGAAAAAAGACTTATTGTTTCATAATGTTTGTTGAAAATCTCTATATAGCCCAAAGCCAAGTGGGAAGGAAAAGTCTCTCAAAAACTCTATTTCTAAACCTGAAGTCAATAATAGTGAAACCTTTTGCTTTCACTTATGTCTGAATACCTGATTCAGGTTTTGGACAAACTCTCTGAGTGCCCACAGTGACACAGCAAATAGGAGGAGGATCCCCCAGCCCACCCTCTGCTAGTGACATGATTTGCTATTGTGAACTAGGACAGACCTTCAGAAACAACTGACCCTGTGGACTAACTGTGCTCAGAAAGAGTAAAGCATGAACTTGACAAAGTGTCACTGTTGCTCTTGGGAGACTCTCCACAGCATCCTATTCAGTGGATCTATGGACTCCATGACATCTACTCAGGGTACATTTGCAGTCCACATAGCCAGTCAACCCCAGCCAGAGACAACGCTTCCAACTCCAGATGGATATCACAGCTTCTATGTTCTGTGGATCTAAACCATTGACCCTCCAGCCAAGGACGTAGCCACCCTCTTGAGTTAATCCCAATGTTCTTTCCCCAAGAGCCACCTCTAACCTACCTGGGGGCCCCATCATGGCTGGCTTCCATGCAGGGTGGGACAGCTCTGCATTTAGAGATAAATCCATAAATCCACTAAGCTTCATAACTTCCATAAGGGAAAATTAGATAAGTGACAGTGAAAACATTAACAGGCAGGCTCTACCCAGTGGCAAGTCAATGAGAACTTAGGCATGTGAATATCAGCCTGCAGCGCTGCCACAGGAAAGGCTGCTGCCCTGTGGCCCAAAGAGTTGGGCCCCCATGCCCCTCCTCATACGCTCCCCCCACCCAGCCACGGCCTTTCTCCCAGTCACTACCAAATAAGTCCAATCTCCAAGGCTGAGTTTCTGCTCTTTCTCTAACTTTGTATTCTAGTTCCCACTTGGCTGTGACCCCATTTTTCTGGCCTGTCCCCACCTCCCTTTCTGCAAGAGCTGAAACCTGATTCCTTTACCTCCCAGCTACCAACAACTCAAGATGTTATCATTCACCTGACTTTGAGCTTCACCAGTTCTCAAAGATTCAAGATCATGTTTCCAGGATGCCATGAGACAGAAACTCTTGTTGATTTTTCTGTGCTCAGATAACCAGGAGAGAGAGAGAGAACAAACCTGAATCAAACTTATCTCAAACAACCCTGGACAATCGGGATATTTGATTCAATTCAGTCCAACAAAAATTTCTTGAGTTCCTACATGTGTCTGGAACTTTTCCAGCTGTTGCAATTATAGAGACTAATACCACACAGCTCCCACCTGCCTGAAGCTTGTTGCTAATTGAGAAAACATACACATAAACACAGTTCTTTAATTTAATTTTGTACATAATATGACTGGATGATTTAATAAGATATGAATTTGTGGCTCATTGACAGTAGTGCATGGGCTTTCCCAGAGGAGGACTAAAGGCAAGAACGGAGGAGAACAGACACAGCAAGAGCCAAGACAGGAGAAAGAGCATCCCCAACACTAAAAAGGACATATCAGATGGGACTGCGTCTGTAGCAGCCACCTGTGCTAGCCCACTCGTGACACCTCCCAGAGAGCTCCCTGTGCAGTGGGCCTCAGAGAGACTGCACCCAGGCCCCAGCAGAGAGCCCCTCGCCCAAGCCTGGGATGGAAAATAGCACTGTCTGGTCACCACGCAGAAGGTATTCAGGCGAGGACTGAATCACAGATGGCCAACACAGGCCATCAACAGAGAGTTCTCCCAGATGTCCTTTTCAAACTATGACCCCCAAAGTCTGTTGGGGCGGGTGGAACAAACTCCACTTGTAGAGATTGATGGGTTTTTCCACAAGCCCTAGCAGAAGTGGGACTTAAGGCTGATTATAATTGATTCTATAAAAATAAAGCTTTATACTTTTGTGTGCATGCATGTATGAAAGACTGAAAAATACTCTGCAATAATAAGCACGGGGTACAATAGAGAGGGTACCAGACATAGATGTGGAGTCCAGTGAAATCTTCATGGAGAAGCTGATGTGCAAACTGAGTCTTGATGTGTAAGTCAGAGGTCATCAGGTGAAGAAGGGACGTGAAGGAATCCAAGTGAGGTGAATTATGTGTGGGTGTTGAGTGGGAGTGCTGGGCGAAAGCTCAGCAGTGGCCCCCAGCAGATCTGTCTCTGCAGCCATGCCCACAACCCTCTTAGGTTTGGCCCGCTGCTGTTCCCTACCTTCTATTTGCAAACAGCACCTGATACCTTGCAACATGCTTGTGGCCCACTCTGACCCTCTGTCTCCTGTTCAGGACCTACCCCAGAGCCACAACCAATTCAGTGCCTCATTTACTTTGCTATTAATTCAACATCTATAATGCTCCATCACTGCTAGAATGGCAGAGCATTCGAATTGAAGGTGGCTTAGGAATAACTCAGTCTAAAAATCATGCTTTTGCAGAGGGCAAAATTCAAGGCCAGAGACAGGAAGTGCCCGATCACTTGTCATGAAGAAAGGGGTAGAACTGCAGCCTGCATCCAGTTTGCTGATGGGGGTCCTGTACCAGAGGGATACAGCTGCGAGGGGGCAGTATTCACCTTACATCTATGGGACAAGTGCCAGATTCCTCTCACAGTTGTGTGATGCAGGGGTCCCCAGGGTTCATTGCATACTCCACACCAGGGGCAGAAGACACCGGCCATTAGCTTACCACAGCTTCTAGTGGGCATCTGTGCCTGCCAAGTGCAAGTTCAGGATGATGTGGATAAATGGCAGCAGACAACAAGAGAGCATTTCCAACCTGGGGATGAAGAGGCCCAGTGCCAGGGAAGAGCACAGAGCCTTTTCCTGTGGACATGAGCTCAGCAGGGAGGGCCATTAGAGATGGCTCTATGACTACTTCCCAATCTCACCTCAAATTCCCTGCTACTGCCTTTGAGAGGCCGTGGGACCACAGGAAGGAGACATCCCAGGATATGAGCTAAAGATAGAACATGTTCTCTTGTCACCAAAGCAGCACGGAGCAAATTAGGACCTTTAACTGACCCCTTCTGAGCATGACCAGTGGCTACCACCCTGGACACCAGGCTCCACACCCAGGTGCATCTGTCAAAGTTGTGCAATGGTTGACGGGAGAACCATCTTTAAAAATGCACTTTTCTTAAGAAGCAGGAATTTGAAAGGCTCAGATTTTGGGGAAGTAATGAAAACCTTGATGGAGAAGCTGACACAAGAGAAGAGGAACCCAGGGACAGTATGAAGAGGTCCAATTGCAGACTCCAGGCAGCCAAGGGTGACTAGAGAAGGCGGTTTTGTGAGTACTTCCTTGTGTTTGAGCTACAATACTCCGGAGAGTCTTTCAGAAAAACTAAGAAGTGGGACAGATGGCCTTCTTCCAACTGGACATTTCCAGAAAGAGGCCTTTTGGACACTCCCCAATTCAGATTTTTATGTTCTGAACTAGTTTCATGCTGAAGTTACCCAAAAAAGTGAAGTTAGACCTTGCTGCCCTCCTTAGATGGTTGCAATTTCCTATTTCATGTTTTGTTCCATATAGAGTGAAGATCTAATTGGGAGGGGGAGTGTAATTTAAGGCTGGCAAAGCAGGGCTCCCTGGGAAGCTTGGATCCCATGGGTCAGCCACATACCATGGCCCAGGCCTGTGGTCCCCATAGAAAGTGCTTAAAAGTGGTGGCATCAAAGTGTGTCCACAAAAGTTCCTTGACACTGTCCCAAGGTGGAGTCTATTTCTCCTCCCCTTAAATAGGAGCCAGACTTAGTGACCTACTCCTCATAGCATGTGCTGCAGGTAACCTGCAAGGCTAGATCATAAAAGGTGGCAGGTGATGAACCTTCCACCTATGTTCTCACTCCTTCCTCTCCCTCCTCCCTTCCCCTTCTCTCTTTCCATTTCTCCCTCTCCATCAAGGTGCTGGCCCTTGGCAATAGCCACCATCTTGTGAGGACACCTGGCAGCCCCATGCAGCAGCTGCATTGCCACATGTAAGGTGTGAGGGGCTGGACCTTCAGACAATTATAGTCCCCACCATAGAGCTGTCTCAGGGCAGAGATGAGCTGTCCCTGCCCAATTTACAGATTCGTGGGCAAATTAAGTATCTTTGATTTCCACTACTAAAATTGGGGGTTTTCTGTTATATATCAATCAGTAGATTACCAGCCCTGAAAGCTTCTCATTCAACCTTCTCAATTTTGTATTTGGAAACTGGGGCACTGGTGGGTGAAGGATTTAGAAGACATGGTTGAGGCTGCTCTGAGATGGAGTAGAGCTCCCGCTCAGACTCTAGCTTTTGGCTTCCCTGCCTCTTGTGGTTGATTCTGGGTGTTGACTGGATTAAGGAATGCCCAGATAGCTGGTAAAGCATTATTTATTCTCAATTATTATGTTAGTCTGAGCACTTCAGTAGGCTCTGAGCCCATTTCTCTTCTCCCAGGTGATTTGGCATTTGATTAGAATAATGGGGCTGCCCCAGGTGTGCTTGTGAGGTGTTTCTGGGGGAGATTGGTGTGTACATTGATGGACTGAGTGGGAAGATTCACCCTCAGTGTGGGTGGGCACCTTCCAATTGTCTGGGGGCCCATTTGGAACAAAAAGGTAGAAGAAGAGCAAATTCTGGCTCTCTCTTTGCCAAAGCCTGGATACCCTTCTCCTGCCCTTGGACATTAGAACTCCAGTTTCTCTGGCCTTTGGACTCCGGAACTCACACCATCTGACCCTGGTCCCTGCTCCCAGGCTCTTGGGTCTTCAGCCTCAGACTAAGAGTTACACTGTGGGCAACCCGGGTTCTGAGCCTTCAGATTTACCACGCCACACTACTGGCTTCCCTGAGTCTCCAGCATGTAGACAGACTATCAGGATACTTCTCAGCCTTCATAACTGTATGAGCCAATTCCAGTAATATATCCCTTCTCATATGCACCTCTATAAATAGAAATTCTATCAGTTCAGTCTCTCTGGAGAACCCTGACTAACACACCAGCCAGTGCCACTCCCTCTGGCCAACAGGTTTGGCCCCTGTTTACCACCTGAGCACTCCCACAAGAGGGGGAAGAGGAATCAGCTCAGTCCCACCAGTGGCCTTACCTGAGGTATCCTCACCTTCTCTTGCAGATATCAGTCCTGGGGCTTCCCATCGCCCAAGCTTCTAGGAGTGGGACCTCTTATACTCTCATTAGGGCTTCAACATGTGACTCTGGGAGGGATGCGATTCAGCACATACCAGTGCTGTCACAGTGCCTGGGCACAGTGGGCGGGGTGGACCCTATAGGCCTGGAGAAGTCATCCAGAGAGGAGAGAGTGCAGCCATGCAGCTGGCCCTGCCTGGGCCATATGCAAAGCAGCAGATCAGCCAGCGTCTCTCTGAAGGAGAGATGAGCCTGGGAGAGGGTGTCCCTGGACCTAGCCCTGGGCCTCATCTGTGTTGTGACAGCTGGCATGAGGGAGGCCCACCCCACCTAGGAGAGCCGCACCTTGCCTGAGATGAGGATCCACACACATGTGAACTCCTAAGGATGTGTGCCGGGAAGAGTGGGATGAAGGAGAATGGCAGGTGGGGGAGGAAGACAGCTGCAGTGTGATCAGACCAACAGCCCTTCCCCAGCAGACATGGACATGGATGGGGATGAAAAGTCTCCTAGGCACTTCTGCTCAAGGAGAAGCAGCTCTGATAGCCCAAGATTCCACCAAGGAAAAACCCCAGGCCTCAAGTGCTAAAATCACACTAAGGAGGAGTAGAAGTTGTAGGTGGGTGGAGAGAACTGATAATAAGAGATCTGAGGGAATCCAGGCTGAGAACCAAGATGATCTCCACACCTACAGAGAGGCTATATATGTGCCAATGCTTTCAGTTCTCTTTCTCAATGAAAAGAGAACCCAGCCACTTGGGCATTCATTATTTTCCATAACAAGAAGTCTGAGCTATGTCTATGAGATTGGCCTATGAGGTTGGCCGCAAGATGTCTTGAACAATTCAAGTTCTTTCCACCTTTACACTGTGATAGTCCCAGGCTATTAACTTAGTCCTTAAACTTGTTCCCTCATGATCATAAAACAGCTGCCACAGCTCCAGACTTCACACACAGACATGACAAGATTCAGCCAAAGCAGAAAATGAAATTCTCACCCTTTTGAAAACAGTCCAATCACTAGCCATGGAAATGGAATTACCATGATTATCAGTCAAGAGTCAGACTTTGGGCCTTGAGCCTTGGAGGGGCCCAGGATCCCTCATGCATATTATAGCCTGAGTACCCTATGTTTGGGGAAAAAATAAAAAAATAAATAAATAAATAAATAAATAAAAATATATATATATATATATCAATCAGTTAATGAGACAGGATGAGGGAGTGGCCTTGGCTAAGATCTGCCATAAGAAGTAGTAGCTTAAGTCAAAGAAAAGCCACTGCTATGGTGAAATTACAGACATCTGTGGACCTGGAGGGGAATTTTGTGGTCCCAGGCCTTCCTAGAGCCCCTGAGACAAAAGCATGTGTTTGGCCACTGCTTCCTTGCTAGGCCACCTCTGCCTGGGCTTGCAGGCCTTCCCCACTCCTGCCTTCACCCTGCACACAGGGAGTCTGCAGTGGAGGAAGTTGCCCTCCTCTGCACAGCAATTGACAAAGTCTGGGCATGTCCAGCTCACAGTGCAGACCACCCTGCTTCTGTCTGTCCACACAGTTTATCAACTGCATCTTTTATCAATTGCATCAACTGCAATTTCCCCAACCCTGTACCCTGTGTCTGTACCTTCCCCAGAGCCAAGAGGTAGAGTGGAGTGGAAACAAGGGTCTGGTGAGCATGACAGCCTGCCCCAGCCTTCTGCACACTACTTACACAGGCCTTGGGCTCCTGTGCTCTTTATCAGAGCACATAAAGAGTGAGGACACGGGGCCTGGGAGGCCTCTGGGAGATGCTGCTGCCTCCCTCCCAGCAGTGCAAAGAGCTTCTACAAACTCTGGAGGACAGGATGGGCCAAGAGGAGGCTGCTGAATGCCTTCCCCAGGCCCTTACTCAGCTGGGGTTTCTGATTCATAGAACTGAACTGGCTGGCTGCCTCCTGGTGGCTCCAGGGGTCCCCTGAGGGTCAGTGTGGTCCCTAAGCACAAGGCTTTCTGCTGGTGAAGCGGAGGCTGCCTCACCATGGGCAGTGAGGGGCCCACCCAGCTCTCCAGCAGCACTAGCACCCCTAATGTTTCCAAGTAAAAATTAAGTTCGGGTGGTGGCTTCCCGGGGCACCATAAGAAAGTCCACAGTCACCAAGTTGTGAGGGGATGACCTCATGGGGGTGGAGGGGCAGTGTCCTGGAATTTGACCTAACTGACACAGCTCCCTGCTCTGGCTCTTTGGAAGAGCTCATCCCCAGGACTTCTAGGAGGAGTCATGAGGGAGCCCAGCTCTGCTCGGGTATGCACTGCGACCCCCAAGGTAAGGACCCACCTTCCTCCACGTGCCCGCAGGGGTTTACCATCAGCTCAGAGCAGTTACAGAGACAAGCCATCTTTCCAGCCTATTGCACCTCACGCTGGCTCAGTGTGTCTGGGTGGCCAGCCAGCTGGTGGACTCCCCACCCAGCAGGAATGCCCAATTCTTCATGACACTGGCAGTTTTTTTGTAAATCCTTGCTGTGTCACTTGAACGTAATGGCACAACAATGGCAGGCAGGGGTTGGGTGGAGCAGCCTGCACAGAGCCTCTGCATGGCCATGTCATTGGTTCCAGAGTTTGCTCCCCATCTCCTGGGATCCCCCAGAGACCACAGAGATATCAGAGGCAAGAGACCCCACTAAGAGAGAAGGAAAAGAGGGGAAGGAAACCTGTTTAAGTCCCATATTAAAGTGAAACACTTATCTATTCAAATCATGTGACACCTCCTTGGATTTTATCAGGATTGGTATAACCACCTGAAAAGGGGAAGAATAAAGAAGGTCTCTTTAAAAGAAATGCTTTTTTTCAGTCTTTCTCTTTCCCTCCCTCACTGTCTCTCTTCTAAACATGTAGCCAAAAGTACAAAACTCTTCTTCAGGATCTCCCCTTCAATATGGACCCTGCAAGAAAGCCGAGCTCTGCACAGACAAAGATATTCTGGGGGAAGAGGGGAGGCAGGGGAGTGTCCCAGGGGCTCTGAGTGTCCCAGGGGCTCCAAATGCCCACCTGCTTGGGGTCGAGCTTCCCTGTCTCACTCACAGCATCCTCCCAGAAAAGGCAGGAGAGGGAACAGGGTCATGGGCAGCCACCTGCCCAGCTTCAGGAGCGGGGACCAGAAGCCAGGCAAGCTGGGCCTGGGGGTACAGAGAACAGGAAGGAGCTGCCCAGCCCTCCACCCATGAGGGCCTGCAGGAGGGGAGAGGAGGGACCTCCCCCACCCCAGTGTCCCCCAACCGCTCGCCCTCATGTTGCAGCTGCCGCCACAATGCAGGCATTGAGGCTGATGGGGCAGACGCGTGCAGAGCAGGGGAGAGGAGCAGAGGGGAGGGCCTCCAGGAGAGCCCCAGATGAGAGGTCTGACGTCCTCCTGACCTTTCAGGCTGCCCTGGGTGCCAAGAAGGGCACAGGCAGCACTGCGCACAGCCCCCTGGGCTCATGCCTGCATCTCATTATGTGCATTGCCCCCACGGCATCAAAAGCTGCTTGTTCTCAGATTCCTGGCCCTGCCACTCACACATCCTGTGCTGAAACATGTGTTTTGGGCTCCGTGAAAGAGGGGCAGGGCCTGCACGGAGACATCTTGTCCCCATGCCTCCCTCTACTCTTCTTCACCTCCCCCGCTCCCTCATAAGTGAAGCCACAGGTCTTCCATACTGCGAGAGGGTGGAGACACAGGCCCTCTCCCCTTCTCTCCCTTGGGCAAGCCTGTCACCCCCAGCCAGGGCCTAGTTCACAACACGGGGCTTTATTGAGTGGCCCCAGTGTGGTTCCCTGAGTTCTCACAATCTCAATCCCAGCTCTGCATCTGACTTGCCATGTGCCTCATCTAGTCCCCTCACCTGGGACCTGCAGGAATACCTCTCACACAAGAGAAGGTCAACAGGCATCATCCCAGGGCCATCATTCCCCCCTTTCAGTTTATCATTTGCAATTGATCTAGCAGGGGCAAGTTTGCATTTAAACGTCCCTCAAATCTGTCCACTCCTTCCATCTACACCCTCGCCACCTCAATCCTGTTCAACACTATCCTTGCCTGGACCTGAGGACCACCTCCAATTCATTCACTTCAAAAGAGAAATGCAAACCTGATCGCCTCATTCACCTCCTAAAATCTCTGCAAAATCTGCCATTGCTCTTGAGCTAAAGACCCAAATCCTTCCCATGGTCCAGAAGGCCTTGCTGGTCTAGACTCATTCTTCAGCCTTCTATTCCCTTCCTCCCTGTTCTCCCATCAAACAATAAAATGCTCAGGGCAGGGACCATGCCTGGTTTTTCTGGTCAGACTATCTTCAGTTTATAGAATCCTCCTAGGCTCAGCCAATGATATGCAGTGAACAAATAAATGATGAACACATGATCAAGGGAGGCAGGTGTCTCTCTGGGAGGTAAAGGGGACAATCCCCTGTTAGATTGATGCCTGACATTCCACCATCAGAAGCCAAAATATCTCCCTCCCATGTCCCTTCCAACTCTGCAGAGTCTGTTTCAAGAGAGCATACATGGGTTAGGAGACTCATGCAATCCTCTCATGCTGGTTGCACAAGACAGCTCCTTCCATTGAGCACCTAGAACAGTGTTTTTCAGCATTTTTTTATCTCACAGCACACTTGAATGTAAAGTTAAATTTCCACAGCACACTCAAATTATGTTGATCACAGAAAAGTGTTCAAAAAGAATATATTTACTGTCTTTGACTTCTTTTAAAAATGATTTAATTAATACCTTTTTAAATATTTCAAGGCACACCTAAGATCCTCTCATGGAACATCGGTTGAAAATCACTGACCTGGAACATGGAAAACACTTTATGTTTGAGGCAGAGTTGCCGGAAGAGTCTATGCAGTGCTCCTGTTCAGCCTTGGTGTTGCAATGATCTGCATGGAACCAGAAACCAAGTGAGAAAAATTGATGCATCTTTCTGTCTAGAGATAAATCAGATTGCAAGGAGATACAGTTCCCCTGGGAAAGATGGTCAATAAAGAGTCTCAGGCTCAGAACGTGGTCAGTACCTGCCAAAGGGTCATGACGCTCCAGCACCTCCAGGGCTTCAATTCACAAGAGGCCTCCTTCCCAGAGCCCTTTCTTTTGTGGCCCAGTAAGAGAGTAAATCTGTGACCAAAAGTTCATAGCCCTTGTCTTATTGTCCAAGACAAGGCTGTGGGGACTCTGTCAGAACCAGCTTGGACAGGAGGAGATGGGCTGAGACTGCAGATCCCAGGTCAGAGTCAGGAGAAGCAGCTGGTATGGGAGCTGAAGATGGTAGAGTACAAGAGACATCACAGATGCCCCTGGGACGCATTGTGGAGCAAGTTCCACTGGACCAATAGGGCAGTGACAATGAGCCTGAGCTAGAGTCCCCACTCCTTCAAGGGTCAGCTGTGATGCCCCCTAGGACCGGGCACTGGCACAGACCAGATAGTGATGACACACTCCCTGAGCACCTTATCCGTGAGAGGCAGAAGCTCTCTACATATTTCATGTGTACAAATCCATCACCTCCTCTTTGCAACCTATGGAGGGGACTGTGATTCTCCCACCTTCTGAGGAGGGGCTAAGGCACAGAGTGACCAGCAGTCTCTGATGCCAAGCAGCCCTCATTGACTCTGCTTACCTTGTGTGTGGTAAACATGAGCCAGCCAACCTGATCTGGATTTGCTCTCATCTGGAAGCCAACAATGTAGCCTTGGACAACCATTTTTTCTGTCTGAAACCCACTTCCCTCACCCGTGTGAGGGGGAGTGCCCTTCCTTGGGATTGTTCCGGGAGCTGTGAGAAGAGCTACCAGCAGTCTTGCACAGGACTTGTACAAAGCAAGTGCTCAAGAAATGCTCGTTCCCTCCCTGCCTCGCTTTGGTTCTTGGGACATGGTTTACAAACAGCCCATTAAACTAGATTCTCTGCCCAGGCCCTTTCAATCCTGACGTGTCACGAATCTGTAAAAAGGACCTCTGGCTTGGCCAGACAGGGTGGGACAAGGAGGCTGACACTGAGCCAGTGGACACAGAGGAGCCTTTATTCAAGCAGACTCTTGATCCCTCACTCTGACTGAGCCCATTAGTGCATTTGCGATGGGTCGGAGAGGGGGATAAAAAGGAATGCTGAGGAAGAAAAAGAAGCCAAGTGTCTGGTGGTGTGACCCCAGGCTGCAGTGCTAGAATGACTCTCAAAACATTCCCCTTTATCAGGAAATGTGAATGTGAGTCACACTCTGGCTCCCCCAAGGGTTTCTTTGCTGAGTAGGGCTGGAAATTGTTCAGCTAATTAAGCTACATCCTGACCTCAGCCTCTCCGTGTAAAGCAGGCCCCTCACAAGGTGCCCCAGGACTGAGGACAGATCCCCGGGACTGCTGCCACCCAAGGCCAGGAGAGAGAGCTGCAGGGGGAGCGGCACAGGACTGCCCCACACCTCAGCTCTCGGCAGGAGAAACCTGGGGCTGTGACTAAAAGAGCAAGTAGTCCTGGCATGGTTCAGTATACAAAGAGCCTTCCATCCACAATGGCTGGATGGATCCTGTGAATTCAGCAGGGCAAGATTTTACTGTATTGCTTTGTATACAAAGACACGGGGATTTGCAGGGCTGGGGTGGAGAGTCCAGGGATGTTGTTAACTCAAGAGGTGGTGTTACGAACAGATTGTAGAAATTCTTCACGTGTTTTGATAAGGCTGTCATTGGTCTGTGTTTGCTTAGGAGCATCCCTGGGAAGAATGAGGAGCACTAATGAGTTGTGAGGTGTTGGTAACCTGAGCTCACACTGAAGACCAAAGAGGCCAAGGGATGAAAAGATGAAGACCATCATCTGGGCCTCTGTTCCCTGGGGGTATGACAGCAAAGTCATCATCCTAAGATGTTGTCAGCCAAGCTAACAGATACGAGCATCTTCAATCTAAGAGAAGGAGGAAGGCCAAGGATGGTGGCTCACTCCTGTAATCCTTGCACTCTGGGAGGCTGAGGCAGGAGGATCCCTTGAGCTCAGGAGTTCAAGACCAGCCAGAACAAAAGTGAGACCCTGTCTCTACTAAAAATAGAAAAATTAGTGGGGCAATGTGGTGAGCACCTACAGTCTCAGCTTCTCTGGAGGCTGAGGCAGGAGGATCACTCAAGCCCAGGAGTTTGAAGTTGCTATGTGCTATCATGATGACAGAGCACTCTAGCCTGGGCAACAGAGGTATACTTTGTCAAAAAGAAAGAAAGAGAGAGAGAGAGAGAGAGAGAGAGAGAGAGAGAGAGAGAGAGAGAGAGAAAGAGAGAGAGATCAGTCATAGGACAGGGATGAGGAAGAATGGTGGGGTGTGTGGGCCATGTACAGACAAGGGTTAGCATTGCAAGATTCCCAAGACCTTCCAACCCGGCACCCTGGAGCCACTGGCCAGATCACCCACTTGTGAGTGGCCATGCACATCACCTGTGAGAAGTCCAGCAAGCCATTGTTTCCTTGGCAGTTGAGTGACGTCCACCCAGCTCCATGTGCACCAGGCAGACTGTCCAGCAGAAGGGATTCCCACCAATGCCTGAGGTTTCACAGCTCCTCATCCAGACTGTGCAAATTTGTAGCACCATCCCTGACACCAAAGAAGCAGAGGAGAGATAAATGGAACACCCCCCACCCCTGAACTTGGTGAGACTGGACAGACTCAAGCTTCATCCCCATCACTTTATGATAACAGCTTATCAGCTCCACACAGAGGGAAAGTCACAACAATTAGGGCTCAGTTTACTCATCTATAAAATGAAATATGGTGACCACAGTGATCAGACTACATCATACTCAGCTTGAGTCATCCATTACCTGCCACAGGGACACTCCAGGGAGAACTGCCCTCACCAAGTTCACAACCCTTGTGGGGCTCTACAGCCTTGTTCCACACCACAGGAACCTGAGGTCCCTGTCCCAAGTATTGGCTCAACTTCAGGCAGCAGAAGGAGGTCAGATGGGTAAGACCTCCGCCTACTCTGAGATATTCCCTCCTGGCATCTGAGATGAAGGGGAGGTGGTTCCATCGTCTTGGGATGCCCTGGGTAGTATTCTGGAATTATGAATTCAGGCCAAAGAGATCTTTTCTCTGAGCAGGAACCTTGCTAATAAAAGATAGCAGAGCTATGAACTACTCTTAATCAGGAATACCTAGGGGCCCACACCTTCATGGAATTGGGCTCTTCTTCGAAAACAAATGAAAAGTAGTATTGGAACCCAGATGACAGGGAGGAGACGCAGAGAGAGTCAGAGAAGGCAAGCCCTCCACGGCAGGCACCCAGCAGTCCCTCAGGAGGGGACCCGGAGGCCCAACCTGCGCTCACTTTCACATGCACGGACCCCCTCACCTTGGCCGGGTGCACAAACCACAGCTAGAGCCGGGGGTGATCAGGAAAGAAGGAAGGGAGTGGATACATCCCCGAATGGCCAAGCTGCCATACTTCTGAGCAGCAAACCCAGTACAGAAACAGCAAGGGGGCCAAAAAAGGGACCTCAAAGGGGGGCCCCTGGCACACAAAGCCCTTCAAAGTCTTGGAGAGCATTTCAGCTCTGTGCAAAGAACAACACCGGAGTTACCAGGGCATTCACCCCAATCAGGCTGCCAACAGGGTCCCTGGGAGGTGAACAGCATACGCTGTGAACTCTGTGAGTGGAAATTGAAGAGCATGAAGAAACACAACATCTGGGACCCCTGAGGACATGTCACATCTAGTCCAGTGCTCCTTCATTAACCCTCAGATGTCACAAGAGGTCGGTGTGCAGGTGGGCAACAAAAGCTTGGAGGCAGGCCTCGTAGGTGGACATTTCAGGAAGATAACTTTCAGCTCATTCTACTAGTCAGGATTCTCCAGAGAAACAGAACATGTGGGAGCTAGATGATAGATAGATAGATAGATAGATAGATAGATAGATAGATAGATGATAGGTTTATTAGGGGAACTGGCTCATGCAATTACAGAAACCAAGAGGCTCACCATCTGCCATCTGCAAGCTAGAGATAGAGGAGAGCTGGTGGTGTAATTCAGTCTGAGTCCAAAGCCCCCAGAACTGGGAGTTCCAATGTCCAAGGGCAAGTGAAGGTGGCTGTCCCAACTCCAGAAGAAAGTGAATTCACCCTTCCTCCAGCCTTTTGTTCTATCCTCGACAGAGTGAAGGGTGTCCACCCACGCACATTGAGGGTAGAAACACTCTTCTGGAAACACTCTTGCAGATATACTCAGAAATAATATCTTACCAACCATCTTGGCATCCTTAGCCCAGTCAAGGTGACATGTAAAATTAACCATTACACTCATTAAAAAGAAAAGTTATTCAGGTTCTTTGCAAGTTTGAGATTCTGTGATTACACTTGTCTGTTGTCTCTGACGAGTGTGTGTGTGTGTGTGTGTGTGTGTGTGTATCTGTAGATATTGAAGTGAATAATGCTTTCCTGATTACAAGAAAATCTCAAAACACAGAGGCTTAATTTCCAAACTTATTCCCTGAGGGGCAACATTGCCACCTCTAAAATGAAACAGTAAAAAAATGAATAAATAGAAAGAAAGAGTTTATCAGGGAGATATTCAATATGCTTGTACTTTTAACTCCTAGCCCTTGCTGTGGTGGGAACTTCCTTTTCCTGAGTGTGCATGAGCATGTATATGCTATCACAAACACACACAGAGTCAGGGGACCCTACTCTAGACCCTACTCATGAGCCTACTGGGTGACTTCTGACCATCCCAGTCACTGTTTTTCCTACAGAACCATTACCCTATCTCTCTAGGCTAATTATCTCCTGTGATTAATGAATGGTTTAAAGGCCCACAAATTCTGAGGATGGGCCTTTGAGGAGAGCTGCAGTCTCCCAGCTGACTTCAGGAGAAGCCTCAGAGCATGTGAGTAAGAAAGTGCACAGGGATTTGGATTAAAGATGGTGGCTGAGTAACAGCTTCCCTGCAACTGGGCACAGGGAATCTGGGGAGACAAGACTCCAGACATCTCTCGCCGGTGGGATCTGCCTATGATCATCCCTTTGAGGATACAGGGAGCCAGCAAGGGACTTCTGGACCCCAGGAGGAGGACAAAAACAGTGGAAAACTGGCAAGTGGCTGCATGTGTTCAATCGACCTAATCACGCCAGCAACC
>CAUYPK010113013.1:0-25652 GCA_963574355.1 Loris lydekkerianus
ACAAGACTATGAGGAAAGGACCAAGGAAGGGGAAGGGAGGGGGGAGGTTTGGGTGGAGGGAGGGTGATGGGTTGGGCCACATCTATGGTGCATATTTTTATCTATAATAATAATAAAATAATAATAATAAAAAAAAAAAGAGTAGCCCACATTACAAAAATCCCAAAACAACAGATGTTGGCATGGATATGGAGAAAAGGGAACACTTCTACACTGCTGGTGGGAATGCAAGCTAGTATGTTCCTTCTGGAAGGAAGTTTGGAGAACACTCAGGGATTTAAATGTAGACCTGCTGTTCAATCCTGCAATTCCTCTACTAGGTGTATACCCAAAAGACCACAAATCATTTGGCAATAAAGATATTTGCACCAGACTGTTCATTGCAGCTCAATTCATAATTGCCAAGTCATGGAATAAGCCCAAGTGCCCATCAAGCCATGAATGGATTAAGAAATTGCGGTATATGTATACCATGGAATATTATGCAGCAGTAAAAAAAAAATGGAGACTTTACCTCCTTTATGTTTACATGGATGGAGCTGGAAAATATTCTTCTTAGCAAAGTATCTCATGAATGGAAAAAAAAAAGTATCCAATGTATTCAGCACTACTGTGAAACCAATTTATAATAACTCACACTTGCATATGAAAAATGAAACACAACTGTAGGCTATGATGAAGGAGGGAAGGGGAGGGAGAGGATGGAGAGTGGGTGGAAGGAATAGTAGGGGGTAGTAGGGGGACCACAACTATGGAGCACATTGAAAGTACAAGTTGATTCTATCATGTGTAGAACACAAATGTCCTAATGCTATAAATGGGTAAATGAGATGAAAGTTATGCTGATTAGTATGGTGTAAGCTCTCCAATTTGTACAAATAATCAACACACTGAAATGGACTTAATTAAAAAACTAAAATTAAATAAAAATAATAATAATGAGTAAGGGAAGAGGGTAAAAGCAAATGGGACATGACCATCCTCCCACCTGGCCAAGGCTAGGAACTCTAAACATTGGGGATTTTAGCCTCAGAGGGTCTCTTATTGTGTCAGAGGGGTTTAGGACTTTATTTCAGTCTTTACTGCCCACCTACTCTTACCTCAAAAAAAAAAAAAAAAAAGTTAATAAGCAATAGATATTTATTGGCTTACTTGCAGTGAAAAGGAAACGCTTGTACACTGTTGGTAGGAAAGTAAACTTGCACAAGTGCTACAGAAACTAGTATGAAGATTCCTCAAAGAACTAAAAGTAGACCCATCATTGCTAGATCATTCCCTTGGAGAAATACTACTACCAGATATCTATCCAAAGGAAAAGAAGTCATTTTATCAAAAAGATTTCTGCACCAGAATCACAGCAGAATTCACAATTGCAAAGATATGGAATCAACCTAAGTGCCCATCAGTTTATAAGTGCATAAGAAAAATGTGGTCTATGTATACCAGGAGTGCTACTCAGCCTTAAAAAGGAATAAAACATCAACCTATGCTGGTCTATTTCAAGGGATTGATTATCTTTTGCACTTTCAGGAGGTATTACATAATATAGCACTCTGTTATTCTTTAATGTCTGCTTAATTATAATGTAAACTCTAACAGAGCAAATACTAGCTCTTATGCTTAATTTGTACAAAGACAGAAAATCCAGTTTTTTAAAGAGGAAGAGAATATAAACAGGCAACTCATGGAAGAAAAACAAATAGGTAACTGACATAGAAAAGATTCTTGACCGCACTTGTCCTCAAAGAAATATAAATCAGAACAAAAATGGATCTATATCTATCTTATATCTATCAAATTGGAAAACATTTGAAAGCAGATAATAGTCCCATGCATTGGCAAGTATGTACATTGGAGTTACTGTTCTGGCAATACTTAGCAAAATTCTGGCAGTGTACCTTAGAACTCAGTAGTACCATTTCAGAGTACTGAAAATTCTCAAGCAAGTCCACATGAGAAAATGTATGAGGACATACACATCATTATTTGTAGTACAAAGAAATTGAAGGCAATTACAGTATCTACCACAGGGACAAGGGGAAAAATATGGTGTGTGGGAGTGTGGACATGTTTGTAAGATATAGTTCTATCCAACAGTTAGAAGTAAGGAATTAGATTTACATACAGCAACAAGGATAGACCTTCTTAAAATACTGATAAGAAAAGGTTAAGGAAAAAGAATAAGACCTTCTATAATACCATGCATGTATATTTTTATAAAGCCCATCTGATAAAGAACATCAGAAACAAAACTATAGTTCAGTAAGTATGGCTTATTGCTGCAATAAGGGAAACTGTTTACCAGAGGAGATGTGGGTGTCCTACCAAACTCCGAAAAGGACAAAGTTACAGGTTACTGGGAAAGGGCAAAGCTGTTGGTTGGAGAATCTGAATGAAGTTACCTTTTGAGAGGCTTAAATTAAAGCAAGGCTGTATGTAAAGGGGTTAACATCAGACCTGGGCTAAGAAGCAGATTAAGGACCCTGTTATCTTGGAAACTACTATATTAAGATAAACAGAATGTTGTGTCCAGTAAACCCCTTATCTGAAGTGGTGCACCTGGTTGGTTTTTGATGTCAAAATAACTCAGACCCTCCAGGCAAAAGTGGAATGTTTTAGTCTTACTGATAAGATTTCAAACTGCAACGTTTCTGACAATCTATGATTTGAGAAAACAAAGTTTCTTAGTTCTATGTCCTCCTGTTGGTTAACAAAAGCAGTTTTTACAGGCTCCCAATTTATAAAACATGCACAACACATTATGTGTATTTCAGAAGTGTACACATGTCTAAGGAACCATGTTATGTGAGAGGTAGTGATTATGGGGGCAGAGGGAAATGGAAGTGGTGATAGGAATATATAACATGAGAAAAATAAATCAAGAGCATCAACCAGTGATGACAAGGTGTCATGCACTAAGCAATACGATTAACTTGATTCTATGCACTGAGTTTCAGCTATTTTGTTTAGTAACCGGCCAACAGAGAAGTAAGAACTGTCAACACCAGAATCTTTCCTTTACCCTTAATTGCTTCTCAGCCACAGAGGCAGCCACTGAGACACAACACTGCTCCATCAACTAACTAGGGCCTGACACTTGGCCACTGTCAAGACTACTAAGAATGCTTAGTTTTGGGAACTGAATAGTTTCCCTCCAAGATTCTTATTAAAACACTAACTCCCACAGTGATTGCATTTGGAAATAGAACCTTTAAAGAGGTAATCAGGTTAAATCAGGTCATAAAGGTTAGGCTGTCATCTAACTTGACGAGTCCTTCTAAGAAGCAAGAGAGACACCAATGATGGGCACGCACAGAGAAAAGGCCACGTGAGGACGCAGCGAGAGGACAGCTGTCTGCAAGCCCAGGAGAGAGGCTGCAGGAAAAAACAACCTTGTATCTTGATATTGGGCTTCCAGCTCTAGAACTATAAGTAAATAAATTTCCACGGTTCAAGCCACGCAGTCTGTGCTATTTTGTTATGGCAACTCTAGCACACTGATACATTTGGTTTCATGAACTATAGTGGGAAGAAGCTGTTGGTTGGAGAAGCAGCAAAGAAGCACCATGAATAGGGGATGAGGAATACATTGTGGGGATTCAAGATACAACAAGAAGAGGGGTCAATGGAGGTATAAGTTAACAGGTACCTGAGGAGCAGGTACTGTGAAGGAAAATTTTGAATCCCAATCTTAACTTTTTTTTCTTTGAGATAGGGTCTTGCTCTGTCACCCAGGCCGGAGTGCAGTGGCATGATCATAGTTCACTTCATCCTCAAACCCCTGTGCTCAAGTGACACTACTGTCTCAGTTCTCCTGAGTAGCTGGGACAACAGGTGCACCGCCATGCTTGGCTAATTTTTCTTATTTTTTGTAAAGATAGGGTCTTGCTATGTTGTTCAGGCTGGTCTCAAATCCAGACTTCAAGTGACCACTCCTCCAAAGTGCTAGGATTATAGGCATGAGCTACCACCATACCCAGCCTCAGTCTTCAATTTTATCAGCTCATTTTTGAAGTCCATCACAAACAGGGAGTTCTCAGCAACTTTAACTACAAGGAAGAACAGTAGTTAAAAATCTGGATTTACAACCTCCATAGGTGTTGATTATACTACTTTCAACAAATCTGAATAAATTCATTCTTTTTAATAAAAACCCAGAATATTATCATCTCCTAGTTTCCAATAGACCCCCAAGCCCAGACCCTTTTAAGAATATTGATTTCATACAGTGCTTAAAGATGTGAAATACTTGAGGTGCAGGGGTAGAAGACCATAAAACATGCATGTGGAATACAGAGACGGATTCAAAAGCATTTTCTGACTAAAAACAAATTAAGGTAGGTTTTTTGTTTTGCTTTCCCAGGATAGCATAACTGTGTGTGTTCAACAAAAAGTTGCTGAGTGATTAGAACCTTCAAGTTAAGTGTGGGGCCCCCTCTGTCCAGTGTTGGAGCCAGTCCTACCTTCAATCCTCTGCCAGACCTCAGTCACACCAGTGAGAGCTTTGCTGAAATTGTCTGGCTTTATAATTTAGAGGGCCTGCCAGGCCTTATTCTTCTTCACTTTCTTCATGTTCCTCTGCTGAGGATTTATAAATTCCTATAGAAGTGCTCACTCGGGTTTTCTCCACCTCAGATTCCTCAAGTTGGCAAAGTTTCTTTATTTTCAATATTCTATACTCAGTTTCAAGCACCAGTCTCATGGCTATCATCAACATCTTGTAAATGCCATAGGTACAGAAAAGCCATCCAGTCTTACCTCCAGGCTCCCCAGGGGCAGCCTGGTTGCCTCCTGCCAGCTGTCTAGACCCAGGTCACAGCTCTGTTTCCACAGGCCACGATGTGGGTCAGCACTGACATCCTTTCCTACACAGCCACCTTCTCCCAGCCATTTTCTTACCTAAACAGTGTGTTCTCTGGGGAATACAACCTAAACTTAGCATTAGCCCAAGCCAAACATCATTAAGAAAGCAAAATAGTTATCCTGCCACTCATGTATTGGCTAATAATCTCTGGACATGTACTAACTCGACCATTTGAATGGTCCCCAATAAAAGTTCAAATGTCAAACTGCAGACAAACAATAAATTATTATTCAGTTATATGTGCATCCACCGCAGACAGACCCAGATAAATGGGAATAATTAAGAACCAACTATGTTATTAATAAAACAAGATATTTTTCTTAATGACAGGTGAGTAGACAGAAAACAATTTTTATACATTCACACACAAAAAATGAGGCAAAAGTCCCCCATGCTAAGCTTTCAGATAGGTTCAAAATAACAACACCTATCACTGGTGGTCAATTACTCGTTGTCACATACTCTTCTTCATAGCAGCCCCATGAGGTAGTTGTTATTTTTATCATCTTCACGATTTTCCAGATGAGAAAAATGAGACTTAGTAATCATTAATTTGCCCTAGGTCACTTTGAGTGCATAGATTTTCCCTGTAAGGATACTGGAACATACTCACAACACTCCACAGAGTATACTCACATTCATGTGGGGCTTTCCTTTAAAGCTGTGGTTCCCAGCCCCACCAACCCCACCGCAGACTGAAATCGGTCTGTGGCCCATTAGGAACTGGGCCAGGCAGCAAGAGGCGAGCAGTGGGCAAGCAGAGCTTCATCTGTATTTACAGCCACTCCCCACCCCGGCATCACCATCCTGACAGGAGCTCCACCGCCTGTCAGGTCAGTGGCAGCATTAGATTCTCATAGGAATGTGAATCCAACTATAAATTGCATATGAGGAATCTAGGTTGCTGACTCCCTGTGAGAATCCAGTGCCTGTCTGATGACCTGACGTGGAGCAGAGGCAGTGATGCTAGCACTGGGGCATGACTATAAACAGCATGGGACGGTTTAATTGCAGGAAAACAAGCTCAGGGCTCCTACCGATTCTGCATTATGGTGAGTTGTATAATTATTTCATCATATATTACAGCATAATAATAATAGAAATGAAGTGCACAATAAATGTTTGAATCATCCTGAAACCACCTCCCACCCCTACCATCCTGGTCCATGGAAATATTGTCTTCCCCAAACCCTGGTGCCCAGAAGATTGGAGATCACTGTGTTAAAGGCCTCAAAAACAGTACAGCAAAAGAAAAATTGCCCAGGCAAGCATCAGGAGTCCAGTGGATATGCCATGAGCAAGCCCACCAGTGTTGTTATTCACACAAGGATCTGAACACTGTCTCAAGATTGAACCACCAAGATCTGGGTAAAAACCTAGGCTTCAGAAGAGCTCAAAGCTATACAATTGCAAGTGGAGGTATTACCCACCACTAGCCATACAGTGAAGGCAGGCTGACTACCCAGAAACTGATTCTGGGTCATGAAAGTTTAGCACTTTAAATATCACATGATAAATCCCATTGCCCTTACCTTGGCCAAGAGTCACAGCCCAGACACCCATGGGAATAATTAAGAACCAACTATGTTATTAATAAATATGGGTTATTAATCTCCCATGGGTCCTGAGAGATGTTGACCTTTTCCCTCCTTCTTCCTTCTTCCCACACTTCTTCTAACCCACATAGCTCTAGATCCCCTGTAGTCCACGTTCATTAATCATTTGATAGCACACCATCAGTGTGGAGTTTGCACATTCTCCCCATGTCTGTATGGGTTTTCTCTAATTCCCTCCCACATCCCAAGGACCTGCAAATTAGGGGAATGGGAATCGGTGTGTCTGAATGGTCCCATTCTGAGTGAGTGTGGGTGTTCGTGTGACTGTACCCTGCAATGGGATGGTGTCCTGTCAGAGCTGCTGCCTTTCTTGCACCCTGGAGAGGTTCTGGTCACCTGAGACCCTGAACTATAATAATTAGGTAAATAATAGTCTTGTTTTTATTAATTTTTTCTTAAATGTATGCACAACTCACATTTATTTCAATGAGTGACATTAGAAATGCTTTGGTCTTTATTTAGGAATTTGGCAATACTTTTGTGACCAGAAATATGCTACAGGATTATTAGTTTATGTCAATTAGTCTAAAATGAAATTGATTTTGTTACATATCATTTCTCTTAAAGTTGCAGTTTCCACGTTAAGGGAAGACTTAACCATATGTGAAAATACTTCCCCTTCCCCTATCCAGATCTGACCTCAAAAATCAATCACCAGAAATACAATGCAAAATGGGCTGGTTAAAAAGGATATATCCTGATAATATCTGCAGAGGAAGGAGAATGTAAGAAGCCATTTGGTAGAGGTTCTACGCTTTAAAACATTAAATAGTTAAAGAAGCAAAACAATGTCTCTACAAGGAGTAAACTTTTTTCCCTGTGGGCACAAGTGTTTACTTCAACAAGCAATTCCTTCTGATTCAGTGAAGCCATCCCCAAGTGTTATTTGCTCAAAATCAATTACAAAAAATCATCTCTTATATTATTTTTATCTCTTACCCTCAAAACTCAGCACAACCTATAAGCTGTTCTCTGATCTTAAAAATGCCCAGCTCTGTTTTATGTTGTCAAAGTGTGTCAATTTTGCTTTTGCTAACTAACACGTAATAACTCAAATTGATAATGTATTAGTTAATTAGTCATTTATTAGATTCTATAGGTTGCCAATTTGGGCTGATTCATCTGGGGGTTCTTCTGATCTGAGCTGGACTAATTCATCTCTATAATCAGCTACTGGATTGGCTGGGCACTGCCTGGGCTAGCTTGTCTCTAACCATGTGGTCTCCCATACCCTAAGAGGCTAGCCTGGGCATGGGATTCCATGGGATTCCAGGGTTCCAAGAAAGAGAAAGCAAAAGTGAGCAAGTGAGCCTAGGGTTAGGCTTAGAATTGGCATATGAGTATGGCTACCACATTCTATTAGAGAAGTCACAAGACCAGCCCTAATTCAAGGGGTACAGAAGTTAATCTCACATCTTAATGGAAGAACTGCAAAATCACATTGCAAAAGTGGGGATGCAGAGGGAGGGGAAGGATTGTGGTAACTTTTGCAATCTGTCTCCCAGATAGGATTGTCAGACAAAATACAGGACACTCAGTTTATGAAGAATTTTTTACTATAGACATGCCCCATGCTATATCTGGGCATGCCTGTACTGAAAAATATATTTTTTCCATTGTCTGAAATTCAAACTTAACTTGACATCCTGTATTTTTGTTTGCTAAATCTGACAATGCTACATTCAGACCATGTCAAAAATAAGCAACAG
This sequence comes from Loris lydekkerianus, assembly GCA_963574355.1. Classification (NCBI taxonomy): domain Eukaryota; kingdom Metazoa; phylum Chordata; class Mammalia; order Primates; family Lorisidae; genus Loris; species Loris lydekkerianus. The sequence continues at coordinate 8,190 of CAUYPK010113013.1, forward strand.
AGAGAAACTTGAACTAGAAATTACTTTTCACGTGTACAAATTCACCAAACATCAGATTTGAGTAAGATAAAAGCTCTAAGTACACCCAAAGGAAATGAATACTTGGCTCCCTCTCCATAATCTTGGGACCATTACTACTGGTATTAAATCACCCTAAAATAATCTATAATGGACTATTTCATTTCACTTGTATTAGATAAAAAATTGCTACATAGAACATCAATAAGAGAAGAAATCTGTACTTTTTGTAATTTTGACTTGTTCTGTATTGACAGTAGTTCTTTTACCTTCCATTGAGGAATTTTTAAATCTTTAGAAGATGTTAATTGTTATGCTCTTCTGGAATGTATTATATCTAATCAGAGCAAAGACATTTGAAATTCATTTTTTAAGTACCTTATCCATATACTATAGTAAAATTTGATGTTTTCCTCTATGGGTTTTTATGACTGATTGTAGTTTTCCTACTAGAACTTTTGTGACTGAGAGTTATAGTGCAAAGGCCAAATAAATGTGCATCATTAAGCAATACAACCTTTACATTTCTAGATAATAAATCCATTGGGTGAGAAAAGGGAGTGATACCTGAAAGGTCACAGCCCCTCTTTGTCTCTTTACACCTCCAGTCAACTCTGCCCACTGCACATAATAATTCTGCTTCACATTTATAAGAATTCTCTCTGCTGCGAACCCTCAGGAATACAGAATTCAACACACGGCCCATGCAAAGGGTTATTAACCAGGCTGGGGATGCAGTGTCTTGCATCCAGCTTTAAATAAATTAAGCTTCATTGTTTACAACCGAATCTTATCCTTGAAAGGGAATTTAGCAATTCCTACTCCAAGTCTCCTTTTCACAAAACACAAAACAAAATCCTTTATCCAGGGTGACCTCAGAGCATGCCAGAGTACAAGATCAAAGATTTTATATTTCTTTTCGAACATGAAGATCAGGGATTAACTTCATAAAAATAGTATCTGCCTAAAGAAGGATCAAACAAATGCATTTACCAAGGTTTCACATGGGGTTAACTGATGAGCAAGTCTGCCATGGTAGGACCGTTTGTATATTCCAGATCTGAGAAGAAAGATTCAGACTTAACGTGTCCTTCAGAAAAGAACTAATGACAGATTTCACTAAAATAGAAACGTGGAAGGAGTTACATAGTTGGAATTTTGATATTACATTTGTAAAAGTGAGTAAAGAGACTGAATTAAGGAAAGGAACAAACGGGTTCTCACAAACACATGTTCATCTCCTTACACTGGCAATGTTCCTCCACCCACCCTGGCATTCGCACCTCATGCCATTGACAATGCCAATTTCTTTATCTAAAAGGCTCTCCTCCTTTCTCTACCTTATAAAATCCTATATAACCTTCAGATTCCAGGTAACATGTCAAACCATCTGAGAAGCTTCCCCACATCTTCCTGCTATCCTGACTGCTCCCCACACTGAAGGGGCTATCTCCACACTCCAGCCTTCAGCATTTCCTCGTCTGAACCAACTTCTGTCTTTACATCTGCTCTAGTGCATACTTCATTCTTTCAGTAACTACTCAGGGAATGCCTATGAAAAGCCAAGCTCTCTTCTCAGGATAAATCCCTGAATAGACATACAAAAATCCTTGATTTCTTGGATCTTCTATTCTAGTGGATGTAGGAGGAAAAGAAACAAAATAAGTAAAATCTAAACAAAGAGGGATAGAAAGCATTGGAGAAAGAGGTATGATTTTAACAAAGGTGATCAGTGAAAGCCTTACTGGATGATGAATAAAGAAAGGCCTGAGGGAGGTGCAGGAGTAAGATGCCCAAGTGACCAGGGCAAAAGAGGTTTCCAAGAAGGGGCAACAGTAACTGCAAAAGTCCTGAGCGAGGAGTGTGCCGGCATATTTGGGTAAGAGTAAGATAGCCCATGTGGTCGGAGTGAATGGCCAAGGAATAGTAGAAAAGACATTTCAAAAAGCAAGGAGCTGGAGGGGCTATATACTGAAACCACCCTTTCAATTTAATAAAGCAGTGCAGGGTAAGAACAAGGGCAAAGACCCCTAAACTCTGTAAATGAACAGGCATGTTAAAAATAATAATAATGAGACAGTGCCCCCGGTTTGCTTGATGATAATCACCATCTCCTTGTTTGCTTCTTGATAATTGCTACTCTGCAGTCTCATAGCTGATGGTGATAAAGATTCTTAACTTTCTCTTGCATGGCTGTTGGTTGTAAAGATTCTTAACTTTCTCCATAGACATAACTACCTTTTGGCAACCTAAGTGTAGTTTCCAAAATATCTTCCAGGCCCTGCATTCCAGTGGATTGGCTGATCGACTCAGGCCTGCAGCCCACACCAGGAAACTGACTCACCTGGAATTGTGACCCCAGGAACTAAAGCAACACAAAGACAATTTCCACACCCCAGTAATTTTGCCCCAAACCTAGCCAATTAGCAAACCTAATTGCTTAATCTCCCCTTCAGTCAAACTCTCCTTAAAAACCCTATCTCTCAAATTCTTTTTTTTTTTTTTTTTTTTTTTTGCTGTTTTTGGCCAGGGCTGGGCTTGAACCTGCAACCTCCATCATATGGGGCTGGCGCCCTATTTGAGAAATTCCTCCCATCTGCCTCTGCTTAGTGCTATGCCGGGAGTAGAAACTCTCTACAGCAAACCCTGCCCCTTGGTGTACAGCTTGCTCTTGGGTAGCGGGCAATGAACCTGGTTGGGCAGCGACAATACCAGGAGAGAACAGAGAAGTTGGTAGGATTAGTGGAGAGAAGGCATTGATGCGGATTTGTTAGAGTTGTGGTACCACAGAGAGTGAGCTGGAAAGTGGGTTGTTGCTAGAAAATGGAATACTTAAAAATGAGATCAGGGAGGGGTCTGTTATCCATAATGATATGACTTTCAGAGTATGGGCTAAAGTGAGAGCAAGATTATTGTAAGGCAGGATAGAGAGTGGTCATTCTAATGATAAAAGGTTTAAAGCCAGAGGTTTTAAAGAAAAGGGCAAAGTCACACACCTGGAAGCAGAAGGGAGGATTAGAGAGGGTCCTCCATACCCTGCTTTCAAGCCTAATGGTAGATCAGGAGGAAGAAAGAGCCTCTGCACGAGAGGGCTGAAGAGGAAGCAATGTTCTTCAAAAGAGCCAGGTTTTTTTGTTTCTTTTTTTTTTTTTTTGAGACAGAGTCTCACTAAGTCGCCCACACTAAGTGTACAGTGCCGTCACAGCTCACAGCAATCTCAAACTCTCGGGCCAAAGTGATCCTCTTGCCTCAGCCTCGCTTGTAGCTGGGACTACAGGTGCCCACCACAAGGCCCAGCTATTTTGTTTGTTTTGCAGGCTCAACCCAGTTCGAGCCCACCAGCCCTAGTACATGTGGTTGGCACCCTAACTGCTGAGCTATGGGCACTGAGCCAAGAGCCAGTTTTAATGAGAATAAAAGTGCAAAGATTGTTCCTAAGCAGCATAGTAAGAGATGTAGTTAATGAATGACCCAGTTCCAAAGGGCAGAGTAAATGCGTATGGGTCACTGATGGAAAGTGGGATGTTGGAGTGAGGAAGCTAATGATCCTGGCTTCCTGTGACAGATAGGAACAGGCCCGGAGTCACAGGAGAGTGGAGGAAGAGCAATCAATGTTAGAAGGATGGAAGTGGGGGAGACTCCTTCCAGAAGCAGTGCTCAGGGGTCCCTCTTTACTCATAGCCAGGGGCTCGTAAAGGCATCAGTAGGGCCAGGCTTACTCCAGCCACAGAGGGCTCCCTTACCTCCCTCATCCCTGTTTTGTTTTAATGTCACAAGCCATCTCCTTTTCCATATTAGATCATAAGCTTTGAAGTTAGTAAGAATTCTCTACTCCTTACTTCACTTGTGAATTCCTGTTGATTGCTGGTTGAAACCCATTGAATAGAGGGGTGGTTGAAAAGACAAACTATTTCCTATACAATCTTTTCTCCAAAAACTCCCTAGAGCTCCCTGACTCCTGAAATTCTTCTGAGTCCAGTCCTAGAAGACCAGGTGCTGCCATAAAACCTGGTGCTTTGTTCAATATACTGATGAACAGACCAAAAAATACACCCCTCCTTTCCCAAGCTATAAGAAGTCCACATTCTGCTTATAATGACACTTGCTTTACTGATTGTTTCTTTTGCAGAAGAGAATCAACAGCAAAGCCAAAATGTGATTCTCTAAGGACAAGGCAACCTGCTGTGATTTTTCTGGGGAATTTGGCCAAATACATGATGCTTGGTGACAAGTGACAAGGGTGATGGTTTTGCTATAAGCAAGGGTTTGACAATCCTGAACATCAGTTATCACCAAATATGAGCCAGCCTCTGAACCATTAAGGAACTGATGAGATATACACATAACACATGATTTGATACGGAGCCAGGGTTTTGGGAAGAAGAGCACAGCATTGGGAACAGACCTAGAATCAGACACTTAGCAACTATGTGACCAAACAGCTGAGCATCCACCAGGTGAGCACCTGCAGTTCCCCCACCTGGGCCTCACCAAGGCCAAGCCATCACATCAAATTTGACAATAGGGTTCCATATGGAACTCTGTAGGCTTCTGAACTCATCTGTCTGCCCTATAATGTTAAGTTCCCCTAGTTTTAGAGAAACACAAATATAATCACATCATTCCTTTTCTTAAATCTGTTTAGTGGCATCCCATGTCCTTAGTCTAAACTCCCTTAGTGGCCCTATATCAGCCTGCCAAGCACTCCACCTCACCCTTCTGCTCCTCTTTTGCCATATCCCCTCTCACAATTTTCATTCCAACAAACTCAAACCTCTTAGCACTCCTAAAACATTCAACTCCAAACTTTCTCTTGACCTGACACCTTTATAAATGCTTTTCACCTGCTTCACAAGTAACTTTCAGGTCATGGATCAAATGGCATATTCTTGGAACGTGCTCCTTGACTCTCTGTACATAATGTTATATCACACACTCACCTTGTTTAATGTTTTCTCTCCACTTTTAGCACTATTTTTTCTACAGTGGCAGCAACTGTGACTACTTTGGTCAGAAAGTACATTCCAAAGCCCTGCCCAAAGTGCAACAAAATGGAATGATTTAAAATATATATATATACATATATATATATATATATATATATGTATATGTATATATATATATATATATATAAACACACACACACACACACACACACACACACACACACATACATATATTTAGACTAAATCTCAAGCTGTTGCCCTGGGTAGAGTGCTGTAGTGTCACAGCTCACAGCAACCTCCAACTCTTGGGCTCAAGCAATCCTCAGTTTTTCTAATTTTTTTAAGTAGAGACAGGGTCTCACTCTTGCTCAGGCAGGTCTCGAACCTGTTAGTTCAAGCAATCCACCCACCTTGGCCTCCCAGAGTGCTAGGATTACAGGTGTGAACCATGGCGCCTGGCCAAATATTTTTTAAAGTTAGACAGATATACTGTCCTGTTTAATATGACTGATAATATGTGAGAGTCATATGTCTCAGGTTACCCCAGCTACATAGCTGAGAATCTTCCCTTAGTTATACCTTAGTTGAAGAAAAGTATCTTGAATCCAATATCTTTAAAATAAATACCATACAATATCCTCAAAATTGTTTAATTCAGTAAAATATGGAATATAGGCCACCTAAAACACCATATTCATGTTATTTCTAACTTTTCAATTGTCTTGATAATATGTAATAAATAAAAATGAAAACAAGGCACTAGGTTACATCAAGAAATAACTTTATCCAAAGGGAATTCAAATAGAAGATCAATTCCTATATTAGTAACTTATACACATATCATCAAGTATACACATCCATAAAAGCACAAAATAGTCTCTCACAATTTCCACCAAACTTCTTTTTTCTATAAGTGTCACTCTTATAACCATCAATCACACATAAAAAGGGATGTATTGAAGAGGTCTTTCCAGAAAATTTACAAAATGAAAAAGTTAACAAAAGTCAAAAGACAGAATAAGCAGTAATAGGAACTTGAATTTACTTTGGAAAGGCTGCCTAAGACAGTACAGGTGGAAATCCCTGATGAGACTTTAAATTTTTATGGTCTTAGTAATTCAATTCTTACTATATATGAGGTGACTAGGACAGTTGGTATAATATTTTCTCAGCACAGGCATATTTGAGAAATATTATGTCTATTCAAGGCACTGTCACTTTAATATACGTTTGTAATATATCTGATTATATGAAGTATGAAAGTTCAGTTTGTAACTTTTCCTTAAATGTATTCTAAGAAAAAAAAAGTTGAGTGTCATATGTCTGAGGCTGCCCCAGCTACACAGCTGAGAATCTTGAATAAATGTGGCACAACAGGGAAAAGGACTATTTTAATATAAAATGACATTCAATCAGCATGCAATGAGGTCACGGGCTAAACTTTTACAAATATTATAAAATGTTAATTTAGAAATTGTATGTGCTTTAATTCAAAACTGAAAAAGGGCACCAATCACTGTAATTTGCTAGAATCACAGCTCTTAAAAATAATAGCATCTACTGATGAATCTGATCAAGAACTAGTAATTCTTAGGCCGGGCACAGTGGCTCACGCCTGTAATCCCAGGATGTGGGAGACCGAGGCAGGTAGATTGCCTGAGCTCAAAGGTTCAAGACCAGCCTGAGCCAGAGAGAGACCCCTTCTCTAAAAAATAGCCAAGCATTATGGTGGGCGCTTATAGTCCCAGTTACTTGGGAGGCTGAGGCAAGAGGATCACTCACACTCAAACCCAAGAGTTTGAGGTTGCTGTGAGCTAAGATGCCACAGCAATCTGTCTTAAAAGAAAAAAAAAAAGAATTAGTAATTCTTGAAAAAAAAATTTTTCAACAGAACAATTCTGGTAAAACCGGAATATAAAATTATGAAGACCAAACCAAATCAACAGGATGACTATTATTTGGCCAAACAATGAGTGCTCCTGGCCAGCACTTCCCCTGTCCCCTTGTACAGGCAACATGGGTGCTGCTGAGGAGCTGGTGAAGGAGAATGAGGAGCAGACCTAGAGACCCTGGGTCCGGACCCTGCCCTGGCATCAAACGGAGAAACTTCATTTATTTTACCATATATTAAGAATACAGGCAGTCTCCAAGTTACAAATGAGATAGGTTCTGTAGGTTTGTTCTTAAATTGAGTTTGTATGTAAGTTGGAACAGGTATGTTTACCTATTACCCACAATAGCCTTCATTTGCAAGTGAGTCATACATCCATAGGATACTTCTAATCGGAGACCGCCTATACAAAGTTTCCTATGATTAAAAGAAAAAATCTGAAAACCAGAACAATATAGCCATGCTGTTACCCACACACAAAAAGATGTCCTGAAATAGGACATCTGAGACAATCTGAGACAACTGCAGCTCCAAATAATTGGAAGAATGATCCATTTCCTTTTTCCTTATTGGTAATGTTAAAATGACTTGTTGACTAGTAAGACACACTGCAGAGTAGCAGACTCCTATTTAGGTACCTTCCAGTTAACAGCACATATACAGAGGCCGGCTAGCCAAGCAGAAAGGAGGTAGACAACTCCTCAGCTGGGCTAGAAAAGGATAGCAGGCAGGTTCCCTCTCAGCCTGACCTTTGCAGTAAGAATGTTTCTGAAAAGACAAAGCCGTTCACAGCTGACAGCTCACTTTCTTCAGACATTGCAGAGAGCAAGAGACATGTGCTGTGGTGCAGTGCAGCAAGTCAAATGGCACTGTGTACATCCACTTTAGGGTATGTGATAAACACACAATTTTAAACATTAAATTACTGAAGATAATTGGCCAATATACAGATATGCACAGTACTTAGCACACAGGTCCTCAATAAAATGTTACTGAATCTATTCTAAAAATATCATGTTTCCTAGGTAATAAGTTGTAAAAGGGTAAACGTTAGAAAAAAAATTCTACTCCAAAAAAAAAAGCATGTAAAGTACACTCTATCTTAATGTAGCAATTAGAAAAGTTATTTTTTGTTTGTTTTTTCTCTTCTTAAGTTACAACAGTTTTTATGCGTAATACAATACATTCCAGACTTAGGAATAGCACACTTAATTAAAATGCAAAATATGATTTTGATTGATAAACAGAATTATGAGTTTAAAAATCCCACCACAATGCCACTTAAAAAAAGGAGAAAATGTCTAAATGAATCTGCACAAATCAATGCATAGAACCTTAGCAAGGAAAGTATAAAAACTGTCTTTTTTTTTTAAATAAGTAAAATCTTTCATTAATTAGAAAGAAATTAAATTCTAAATTTCACTTTATGTGTTTGGTCCTCATACCTTTCCTGGATAAAGCAGTTATCTCCACTTTAATAAATCTCATTTAAACTAATTTAATAATGTAGATTCCAATACATTCTATCATCTACACATTTACAGAATCCTGTGTGTCACATCAGTCAATGAGAAGGCTGAATCTGACCATGATTACAGTTTTCTAAAATGAAAATAAAATGTCTACAAAGGCAAATAAAAATGGCTTACTTACATGAGGGTTTTTTTTGACTTGTCCATTATATACTTTAAGAATTGAGTATGTGTCTTTCCTGCTCAGTCAGTACTTTTCATGAAGTCTCATGTGAGAGCATACTATTTTGTAAACTGTGGTGTCTAAAATGCAGCAAAAATCAGATGCAATTAAAGATAAAAGCACAGAACACGGAGTTCCAGGAACAAATTCAATCTCATCTAATTGAAGAAGCTCTCATAATCAGGTATGGACATTGGCTTGTAAAACATACACTATGAACCAAGTACAGCAATGTACAGATCACATCATCCTAACAATCTTTCATTCTTTATGACAAACTTTTAAAAACAGCATTTTCATCATATGAAAGGAAAAAACAAAAACAACGAAATCAGCTTTTGCTACACTAGTTTCTAATCTTAGGCTTCTTGCAATTACTATAAGTCACTAGCAATCACTGAATTGATTAAGCCAAGATAAACTTGGCACTGTCCCCCCAAAAAGAGTATAAAAGAATGATTTAAACAGATATAATCTCTATAGAACTAAGTTTACATGATAAATGCTAGAAGTGAAGAGTATGCAAAATGATAGACACAAGGTTCCAGGTGAAAGATGGCATTACTCCATAAAGCACAGCAGAACTCTACTGAAGTGGTCACAGCTTCTCTGATTTCCTCTTATTTGGTAGCTGGGTTCTTGGGAGGAAGGAGCTTGTATGTGTTGAAGTAGCCCACCACCTGCTGGGGAATTTCCGCCAAGACACACTGGGCGAGTGCTTCTTTTGGTGCCTTGTAAAAACAAAGTCAAAACAACTTTATTAGCAACTGAATTTTCATTGGCTTTTTGAAAGAAGTCCACAGATGCCTCCCCAGCCATTACAAAGCAGTAATCCCCAATTCCTAGGCATGTATCATTTATTTATTTATTTATTTTATATCTTTTCTTAGAAGCAGTCCACCAAATACGAAATAAGCTCAGTAGCCAATGTTACTTATGATGATGATTATTATCCCTGCTAACATTTATCAAGCTCATTTTTAGTGGCAAAACATTGGATGATCTTTTTGTTATTGTTCTTTAACTTTTAAGTGTGGACCTTTTATTCACTTGGTATTATACTTTTCTTACTTTTTATTGTAAAATAATTACAGATTCACAGGAAGCTGCAAAAATGACACAGAGAGGTCCCATGTACTTTTTACCCTGTTTTCTCCAAAGGTAACATTGTACATATGTAACTATAATATGATATCAAAACCAAGCAACAGACATTGGTACAGTTCACAGACCTTACTCACTAGTTTTACATGCATTGCTGTTTGTGTGTATGTGTATGTGTAAAATTCTATCCAACTTTGGCATGTGGGGGATCTATGTAACCACCACCACCAAAATCACGATACAGATCTGTTTCATTACCACAAAGATCTCTTAACATTACTGCTTTATAATCACACACACGCCCTCACCCTCTCCCTTTGCTGGTGGAAATGTTTAATGGTATGGTATGGTCACTCTGGAAAAGTTTGACAGTTCCTTTAATAATTAAACATGCAACTATCATAGGACCCAGCAATTGCACTCCTGGGTATTTATCCTAGAGAAATAAAAACTTATCTTTCCACAAACCCCCATGCATAACAGACAAAACTGAAAACAACTCAGATACCTTTCAATGGGTGAATGGTTACACAAGTTGGAGTATATCCATGCCATGGAATAGTATTCAGCAAAAAAAAAAAAAAAAAGCAACAACTTGGAAGAATTGTGCTGAGTAAAAAAGAGCCAGTCACAAAAGTTTACATACTATATAATGATTCTATTTGTGTGACATTCTTGAAATGAAAAAATTATAAAAATGGAGAAAAGATAAGTGCTTTCCAAGGTTTAAGGAGAGGCTAGAGGTAGAAACAAATGGATGTGACTATAAGAAGGCAACATGAAGAGCTTTGTGATGATGTGTCTTGATTGTATCAATGTGAATGACCTGGTTGTGATTCTGATCTAGAGTTTTGCAAGATGTTACCATTGAAGTAAACTGCAAGCTGGAAGCTTGGTAAACTATGCATCTACTTACATAGAGATTTTTCCTATTGTTACAAAGGTAAAGATAAAATATATCTTAAACATTCACAATACCATTTTTAACAATTTATCCCATAGACTGCAAAAAGCACACAGTACATACCCTGAAAAAATGTTCCAGATCCAATCAGAGCTCTCAAATGGAAAAAGGATGGTGGTCTCAAGTACTCCAACCCCACACACCCAGTCAACTTGCCTGGTTATGGACAGGTAAAGGTCTGTGTTCAAACATCTTGGCAAGGAGGAGTGATACTCACATTCTGAAACTGTCTGAAAGGCACAAACTGGACAATATCTCTGATGGCCACCTCGCCCGATGGTGAGCGAAGACTTCCACTGTCACCATCCAGAAACTCCATGGCACTGAAGTCAGCACCTCCAACTCCAACGATGATGATGGACATGGGCAGCTTGGCAGCATTAACTATGGCCTGTCTGGTTTCATCAAGGTCTGTGATCACACCATCAGTAATAATCAAGAGTACAAAATATTGCTGCCAAAAAGAGAAAATACGTCCACTGAGCAAGTCAAACTCCCAAGCAATAAAAGCTATGGTGAATGACAGTTCCACCTGCAAGAGTCATTCAATCTCTATCTTGTTCAATTTCTTTGCCAATCTCTACCAAGGATACCCCTTGGTAGTAGTCTAAGATTCTCTGAGGACAAGGAAATTGACTCTTACAAAAACTGCAGGTTCATTAAAAGTGCAACAAACAACAAAATAGGGTTGGCAAAATAGACGGAAGCAGGACATCTAAATGTCAAAGATAAACCTTTTGGTAAGCATAGGAATAAAACACTTTAATTTATCTGAACTATTAAATATGTCAAAGTATTGATCGGAGGAGCAAGTAAAAACTTCCTTCAAAAGATCAAATAAATACAGAAGTAGCTGAGTTGTTTATCATATTAAACTAAACTTTTAAAAAAATAGTTAAGGTTTAAGGAGAGAAATCTTTCTCTAAATTCAGTCATTTATAATAAAACTTTTCAGAGTAACATTGTTACTCGGTAACAAAAACTTGTGGCTCCATCTTTTGGGCCATTTAAATCTAAAATGAAATAAATTTATAAAAGTAGCTAACCTGCACTGAGTTTACTCTGACCCAGTCACTATGCACTTTATGTGAATTACGTACCTTTTCGACAACTGTGAGGTAGTTTCTCTCCGCTTACTTAGTAAATATAATGAAGATAAGAGATTTGGTCCAATAGGTAAGGTTAGCTAATTCAAACCTTTTCAGTATACTAAGTAATATTGCAATTGCAACTGATGTGCTCGTCTTCACAAACCTTAATTTGTGAAGTCTACTTCAAAAAGGTAGATAATAGCTTTTTTTTTGGGGGGGGGGGGGAGTTAGAATCTATCTAAGAAAATTAATTCAAAAGACAGAGAAAAGGGATTAGGAGTGCATGCGGTGGCTCATGCCTATAATCCTAGCACTCTGGGAGGCTGAGGAAGATGGATGGCCTGAGCTTACAGGTTTGAGACTAGCCCAAGCCAGAGTGAGACCTTGTCTCTAAAAATAGCCAGGTGTTGTGACAGGTGCCTGAAGTCCCAATGACTTGGCAAGCTGAGGCAAGAGAATCGCTTGAGCCTAAGAGTTTGAGGTTGCTGTGAGCTGTGACGCCACAGCAATCTACCAAGGGCAACAATTAAGAAACTTTCTAAAAAAAAAAAAAAAAAAAAAAAAAAAAAGACAGAGAAAAGATCATGAATATAAGCACTATTTCGTTGTTGTCTTCTTCTTCTTCTTTTTTTTAATCTTTGAGACAGAGTCTTGCTCTATCACTTCAGATAGAGTTCAGTTGTGTCATCAGAGTTCACTGCTACCACAAACTCCTAGGCTCAGGCAATCCTCCCCACTAGGGGGTACTACAGTTGCCCACCACTATGCATTGCTAATATTTCCATTTTTGGTAGAGACAAGTCTCACTCTTGCTCAAGCTGATCTTGAATTCCTGACCTGAAGCAATACCTCAGCCTCTCAGACTGCTAGAATTATAGGCATAATTTTGTCATATTCTTTATGGTCATTAATTTAAAGACAGATGTTACTCCCAAACTGAGGATGACTATATCATGCATCTTGCCCTGACTTTATATCAAGACAGACTAAACAAAGAGAAAAATGGCAACAGGAGCAAGTCCTAACGCACATTCTTCCCATCCCCAGGTGTAGGGCACTTACAGAAGCAGTCTGCTGCTGGGTGGCTGCAGCAGCAAATCTGGCCACATGGTTTATGATTGGAGAAAAATTAGTTGGTCCATAGAGTTTTATCTGAGGAAGACAAGCCCGATAGGCATCTATAATGCCTTGGATTCCTAGACCAAAAAAAGCAGTATAAATAATTCTCAAGCACAACATGTTTATTCACAATACTGGCTGATTTAATTATGTCTATCAGCATATAGTGCTTAAAATAGTCAAAAGTTCTATGTTCAGGAGTTCCTCTAAGCTATGCTGTAGTGCAAAAGCCTATCAACTCTGCCCTCCCCAGTTGATGGCATTTATTCCCATTTTAATCAAACTATTCATTAGTCTACAGTAGGGCTGTTATATTTTTGCTTAATTTTGATGAGTTTTAGAAATGTGACTAATGAAAAAGAACCACAAAAAAGATACTGTATCATATAACTGATAAGAGGTAAGCAAAAGTTTCTGATAAAATAAAAAAAAATTCACATATTGGGCCAGAGGTTCCATAAAAATGGAACCTCCAAGATGGCTATAAATCTAATATTAATTCTAGTTAATTAACTGATGTGAGTGTTCATTCAATTAACTTAAAGGTTAAGCATAGTATCATAGGCTGCATTAGTTCTGAATATTTACTTCCACGTAATTTATCCATTTTGTTGTGGAAGTGCTAATGTGTTTGCTTATGGGGAAATCCCCCCAGGACCTGCTGGAGGTAGGTTGAGAATTAGACAGGGCCATTCAACTAGCTTTGACTGATGCATATGAATGAACATGACATCCCTGCCGAAGCAGATGTTCTAGAACTGTCCTTTTTCTCCAGCTCTCTTGCTATTTCTCTCTGCCATGGGAGTAGCACATCCCAAATGGGGGCTGCTCCTCCTACCTGAGTCCCAGTATAAGAAAAAAGAGCAGAGCTACAATCTAGCCACGTGTAAAATGAGCAAGAGATAAAATGCTGTCCTTATAAGCCACTGAGATTTAGAGACTTTATTGGAACAGCACAACCTAACGGAAGTTGATTGGCATTCCTGGTAAAAGCTCCCAGGGAAACTTGTATCCTCCATATGCACCTATTAAATCTGCCCTTAATGTCAGAGTGGTTAGGATGTAGGAAGGATATTAGAAATCATAAGGAATTACCCCTTTTCTTGCCGAGATCATCACAGATCAAATATCTGTCACAAAAAAACTTTTAACATAAACCAAAATGGGTTTCCTGCTTTAAAAATGTCCAATAGGGGTGACACCTGTAGCTCAGTGGGTAGGGCACCGGCCACATATACTGAGGCTGGCAGGTGCCAACGTGGCCTGGGCCAGCTAAAACAACAATGACAACTGCAACAAAAAGAAGAAATAGCCAGGCATTGTGGCAGGCACCTAGAGTCCCAGCTACTTGGAAGGCTCAGGCAAGAGAATCACTTGAGCCCCCAAAAGTTTGAGGTTGCTGTGAGCTGTGGCACCATGGCACTCTACCCAGGGTAACAGCTTGGGACTCTGTCTCAAAAAAAAAAAAAAAAAAAAAAAGTCCAATAGGCCAGGTGCGGTGGCTCATGCCTATAATCCTAGCACTCTGGGAGTCTGAGGTGGGTGAATTGCCTGAATTCACAGTTGGAGACCAGCCTGAGCAAGAGCAAGACCCTGTCTCTAAAAATAGCTAGGCACTGTGGTGGGCACCTGTAGTCCCAGCTACTCAGGAGGCTGAGACAAGAGGATTGCTTGAGCCCAAGAGTTTGAGGCTGCGGGAGCTATGACACCAGAACTCTACACTCTACGGAGGGTGACAAAGCGAGACTCTGTCTCAAAAAGAGATAAAAAATAATAATAATAATGTTCAATAGAACCTAGGGCAACAAAAGAAACACATACAGTCATCTGTTATTTAGCAATGGGGACACATTCTAAGAAATGTGTCAATAGGGAATTTTGTCATTGTGAAACCAAGTATAGTCACACAAACCTATTGAACTAGGCTATAAACCTGTAGTTTAAACATACAAATGTTACTGTACTGAAAACTATAGGTAATTAACAAACAGTAATGCATGTGCTGAAACACATCTAAATATAGAAAACAGTAAAGGTATAGTAAAATATGGTATTATAATCTTATGGGACCACAGTCATATACATGTCCCAACATTGACCAAGACATTGTAATTCAGTGCATGACAGTACTTGATTTAAAGTGTCACAAGACTCTCAAAATTTTTAAGACTTCCAATAAATTCCTGTAAGCTACTATGAACTTAGAACCAAGTAATCTTCTAAACAACTTCTGCAAATATAACTAATTCATATGTAGAGGTGGTTTTATATATCAAGGTCAGTAAGTTAGCCAAGTAATAATAAAAATGTTAATATCTGTTAGCAGCAGAACCTGACTGCATAACAAATGCTGCAGAAAAACTGAGCCCATTACAACAGCAAAGTTTTCTTCCAATTATATCACCTTAGCTTGCTTTCCAATCTGAAGGTAAAAACAATGAATTTAATTTATTCACAAATATAAGTAGCCTTTGATTCCTCAACTAAAACTACATTGTGCCAAAATTCTTCTTTTGCATTAAAGAAACAAAAGAGATGTATAATTTCTAGGCAACTAAGTTCTGTGATTAATTAGGCAAAGGGATTAAACTTCCTTGCCCCCAAATAAGGCTCTATATTTTCTTTTTCTATATAGTATATCCTTTGTCTAAAACTATACAAGTTCTTTTTCCAGACTGTAAACCAAAAATTAAGAAGCTGTGCTTGGTAAACAGCCCAAAGATAGGCTCATATAACTAACAGAGAAAATGAACTTTTAAATTGAACTATCATATATGTCATCTATATTTATTTACAATAAATGAAACCTAAGCCTAATTTAAACAAATTCTAGAAATTATTCCAATTTCAACATGAAGCACATTTCCTTTTTTTTTTTGAGATAGAGTCCCACTTTGCCACCCTTGGTAGAGTGCTGAGGCGTCACAGCTCACAGTGACTTCAGACTCTTCAGTTCAAGCAATTCTCTTGTTTCAGTTTTTCATTTCTAGTAGAGAAAGAGTCTCACTTTTGCTCAGGCTGGTCTCAAACTCCTGAGCTCAAATGATCCACCCACCTTAGCCTCCCAGAGTGCTAGGATTACAGGTGTGAGCCACCAAGCATGGCCTCACATTTCTTGAAGAGAATTAATATTCCCAGTTTAAAATGGCTTAGGGATAAAAGAAGTAACAACCAGCCACTGAAACTGATTCCAGGAAACACTGAATTAGTATGGAAGAAGTGCCTTGGAAAAAAGGAGAAAATTTTAATGCACCTAAACCCCTCACCTCCAAAATGTTTATGCTCTTCTATCCTATGAACATTATTTGGGAAGAAAGGGAAAGAACACCTTTAGAAAGCCACAAATTTTATAATTACAGAAAATTGTTCCTTGCCTGGAATTTTAAATTATGCCTCTACTGTCACACACACTCTTCCTCCTCTAAACTATTTAGTCTTATATAATTTAGTGAGATTTGACATTTTAGGTTGATTAGCCAATACAGTAAAAAGGAGGAAGCACCTGGATACCCACGTGTAAAGAAAAAAGTGAAATGAAAGACGTATGTCTGCCTCCTGCTGTCTGCACAGAGAAAAGCTGCTACAGAAGCTCAATTCTTCCTCCTGTTCATCCATCCCACTCACTTGCAGAACACTGTGTGAAGAAGTAATTAGATGCTGGACACTTCTTTCTTAGTGTTGTGACTGCTACTCTGTGAAAACCTTTAAAAGGTCTGTACATTAAATTATTCGTTTTATTAAAGGTGTATTTTCAAATCAACTTATATGGGAACATACTTTTAATATCTGATTATTTGTATTGATGTCCTCCACAACTGAGGACTTTTTTGTTTTATTAAATCTCTGAAGGGAGACGAATTTATGCTACATCCTCCATCATCATGGTAGATGTCCACATCATCACCAATGTGCCCTGTAATTCTCATTACTATCCTAACTACCAACCTAATGCAACTTTTCTACCTTATACAACAGAAAGTTAAACATGTAACAAAGCAAAACCTAGAGATGAAATTTAAGTAGTTTTAAAGCATAAGAATGAAATGATTAACAAAGATTAGTATGGTTTTGAATTTAAAGTCTTCATGTATATTTTCTAAACTTACCATTACAATAGGGATTGGATGGGTTAAAATTCATTGGAAATTCATGGGATACCTGCCAAAAATGAAAGAAGGATTGATGAGGCCTGTTGCTTTTCTAAAAAGCAAAGCTTTAAAATGCCCATATCACAAAATCCCAAGACCAGAGATGTTGGCGTGGATGTGGAGAAAAGGGAACACTTCTACACTGCTGGTGGGAATGCAAATTAATACATTCCTTTTGGGAAGATGTTTGGAGAACACTTAGAGATCTAAAAATAAATCTGCCATTCAATCCTATAATTCCTCTACTAGGTATATACCCAGAAGGCCAAAAATCACATAATAACAAAGATATTTGTACCAGAATTTTTATTGCAGCCCAATTCATAATTGCTAAATCATGGAAAAAGCCCAAGTGCCCATTGATCCACGAATGGATTAATAAACTGTGGTATATGTACACCATGGAATATTAAGAAGCCTTAAAGAAAGATGGAGACTTTACCTCTTTCATGTTTACATGGATGGAGCTGGAACATATTCTTCTTAG
>CAUYPK010113017.1:0-14778 GCA_963574355.1 Loris lydekkerianus
AGATTGGCCCATATCACAAAATCCCAAGACCAGAGATGTTGGCATGGATGTGGAGAAAAGGGAACACTTCTATACTGCTGGTGGGAATGCAAATTAATACATTCCTTTTGGAAAGAGGTTTGGAGAACACTTAGAGATCTAAAAATAGACCTGCCACTCAATCTTATAATTCTTCTACTAGGTAATTACCCAGAAGACCAAAAATCACATTATAACAAAGATATTTGTACCAGAATGTTTATTGCAGCCCAATTCATAATTGCTAAGCCATGGAAAAAGCCCAAGTGCCCATTGATCCACGAATGGATAAATAAATTGTGGTATATGTACACCATGGAATATTATGCAGCCTTAAAGAAAGATGGAGACTTTACCTCTTTCATGTTTATATGGATGGAGCTGGAACATATTCTTCATAGTAAAGTATATCAAGAATGGAAGAAAAAGTATCCAATGTACTCGCCCTACTATAAAACTAATTTATGGCTCATATGAAAGCTATTACCCAGTTATAACCCAAGAATAGGGGGAAGGAGGGGAGGGTAGGAGGGAGAGGGAAGAATGGGCAGAGGAAGGGTGATTGGTGAGATTACACCCAGGGTGCATCTTACAAGGGTATATGTGAAACTTAGTAAATGTAGAATATAAATGTCTTAACACAACAACTAAGAAAACGCCAGGAAGGCTATGTTAACCAGTGTGATGAAAATATGTCAAATGGTCTATAAAACCAGTGTATGGTGCCCCATGATCGTATTAATGTACACAGCTATGATTTAATTAAAAAATATTTTTTTAAATTAAAAAATGTGAAAATGTGACTAGAATGAATTAAAGTTCATCAAGTAGTAAAGGCAAATTGTTGGCAGTTGAGGTATAATGACTGATAGTCTCAATAAGACCACAGAATGGGGAAAATTTTGCCTTCATAGTCTTATTCCTCATATAAGAAAAGAGTTATTAAGAAGGGAAAAAAAAGAGTAAGAATAATATCTACCTTTTATAATACAAGAAACATATATTCAGTCTTTTGATATAGATACAATTAAAATATCCCCATGTTACATAAATATTTTACTTTATTGATTTAACTATACACATAAACACACAATGTCCCCTCCATCAAAAATAAGCAATCCAAAACTATTTATTTTCTGCGATGGCATCCAATTTGAATCACAAGATATAAGATATTTACTTATTTTTGCTTACTGTATAATATTTAGAAAACTGAGGACTAAATTTAATACTCTCAAATGTCCGTATTACAATGAGAAAAGAAAAAAGAACTTAAAATTATTTTCTTTTTTTATTCATTGAGATTCATTGAGGATACAAATAATTAGGTTACACTGATTGCACTTGTTAGATAAATTCCCTCTCATAATTGATCCTGACCCTCAAGAGGTGTGCCATACACCATGGTCCTCTATCCCTTCCATCCTTCTTTCTCCCCACTCCCTCATTCTCCTACCCTACCCTTTGTATTAGCTCATCTACTACCTTCATATTAGAATTGAGTACATTGGATTCTTGCTTCTCCAGTCTTGTGATGTTTAACTAAGAAGAATGTGTTCCCCCTCCATACAGGTTAATGAAAAAGATGTAAAGTCACCATCTTTTTTAATGGCTGAATAGTATTCCATGGAATACATACACCACAGCTTGTTAATCCATTCCTATGTTGGTGAGCATTTAGGATATTTCCACAATTTGGCAATTGTAAATTGAGCTGCAATAAACAGTCTAGTGTAAGTGTCCTTATGGTAAAAAGGTATTTTTTTTTTCCTTCTGGGTAGATGCCGGAACAAATGGGAGGTCTAGCTTGAGTTCTTTAAGAGTTCTCCATACTTCCTTCCAAAAAGGTTATATTAGTATGAAGTACCACCAGAAGTGTAAAAGTGGTCCCTTCTCTCCACATCCATGCTAACATCTGCAGCTTTGAGACTGTAATGTGGGCCATTCTCATTGGGATTAGGTAATATCTAGGGTAGTTTTGATTTGCATTTCTCTGATGATTGGGAATGATGAGCATTTTTTCATATATTTGTTAGCCATTCATCTGTCTTCTTTGGAGAAGATTCTGTACATTTCTCTTGCCCATTGATTTAAGGCATTGTCAGGTCTCCTTTTGTTAATTAATTTGAATTCTCTATAAACCCTAGTTATCAAGCTTTTGACCAATTCACAATATGTAAAGAACTTTTCTCATTCTGAAGGTTGTCTACGTACTTCAGTTGTTGTTTACTTAGCTTTACACAAGCTTTTCAGTTTAATTAAATCCAATTTGTTTTTGTGGTTGTGGTTGTTGTTCTTGTTCTTTTGGAAGAAGAATGTGTTACCTAATTCTGATCCCTTAATCCTGCCACAGAAGTCTTCTTCATAAAAATCTTTCCTGGGGACATTATCTTGAAGTATTTCCCCCACACTTTCTTTCAGAAATTTTACTGTTTCATGCCTTAGATTTAAATCTTTTATAGGCTTTGAGTCAATTTTTGTAAGTGGTGATAGGTGTGGGTATAGTTTCAGTCATATACATGTGAATGTCCGGTTCTCCCTGTACCATTTATTTGAATAGAGATACACTTTCTCCCAGTGTATGGTCTTGTTTGGCTTATCAAAGATCATGTGGCTGTAAGAGGTTAGTTTCACTCCATGATTTTCTATTTATTTCCAAATGTCTATGTCTCTATTTTTGTGCCAATATCATGCTGTTTTGATTACTATGGCCCTATAGTACAGCAGAAAGTTTGGTAGGGTGATACTGCCAGCTTTATTTTTATTACTAAAAATTGCCTTGGCTACATGGGACTTCTTCTGGTTCCATACAAAACTAAAAATTATTTTTTCCAAATCTTTATCTATTCCTAGGCCTCCTGACTACATGGTTCCCACTGAGAAAGTTTGAGTGAGTAAACAGTAAAGTCCCTTGGTTCCTGTCTATTTTTAAATTTTTAAAGAATTTTAATTTCTTATTTATATTACTCTAGGTAGTAAGTAGCATATAGTGCAGGCTCAAAAACTGGTTGTTAAATGAAATAATAATTTAGTGCAAAAAAATACATGTTTGCCAGTAACTAAATCTTCGTTTTCTTTGTAAAAAAATTCTCCTAAAATGCTAAGCTCAATCTACCATCAAAGAGAAAAATACATACTAGAACAATGGCAGTCATTAGCTGCACCAGACCTTCCAATCTCAGATCCCAACTCTTTGTCTTTTGTATAATCTGTGTCTCAAGTGTGATTTATTTTTTCAATTTCCCATCATTCCCATTCTAGTTCATTTACTCTTTGCACTGGTCTGTGAAACACAGACACAACTGAAGGAGCAGTACCAGTTATTGTTCATTGCTTTGAAGGATTTATACCTTTTTGCAAGAAACAAAATTTTAATCTCATGGTTGGTTTTTTTCTAATTCTTATTCCCTCATAAAATAATGCCATAATTTTATGGGAACATCACTCCTATAGTCACAAAAACACCTTTTAATCTAAGCACAGTGGTTACCAGAGAGCTGATAGACAGATTTCATTGGCAGGTAGATTAGGACAGTTTTGCATACAGTAGTCTGGTTTTTGTCTTAAACCTGTTATTATATATACTACTTATAGTGATGATAGGGGACAACTGAAGAAGCTCAACTAATGACCAGTTTGAACAGACAGTACTTATTTCACTATGTGTGCTAAAGTTGCATGCTTCTCAAGTCTCACATTGCTAATTATTTACTACCAGAAAAGCTCTGCAGTGGCAAAAACAGAATAATGTGTAAAGGAGCATACTTATTGGCTAAAGGTTATATGGGTTTATTTATGAAATTATGGACTTCTGCTGAGATTTTTTTTTTTAAATATTGCAGATTTTGTACGTCATTACATTCCATGCAGTATACTGTAAGTCTAATCAAATCTTATCAACCATAAAGATCAAATGGGAGAGAAGTGTACTACTTCTCTGGGAACAGAGAGAGATTCATTATAGTTGTTATCACTAAGAATAGCTGATAGTATTTTAGGTTTAAATAATTTGATAAGAGAAGGATAGCTGAATGCTATATACTTGCTTCAAAAACCCAAAGAAACCCACAAATTATATTTGCCTTCTAATTATTGGATATTTTCTGTTTGTCCTTCTTAAAATCTACTGTCTACTCAGATAAGATGCCAAGCTTTCTGGACTGAATCAATGTGTTTCATTGTTTTGTACCAATTTTTCAGATACATAACTACATCCCAATGCCCATGGTTTATTAAATTATTCAAGAAAAGAGACCACATCTGGAAAAGCAACTATAATTGAAGTCACTGCCCAATTAATTTCCTTACATGGTATTGTCATTTACCAATACATGCCAGAATGTTGCACAGTTCAAACCAGGGAAATTAATACGTTGATGACAGGCATCTTCATAGCTATATTGTTCAAAATTTCGACCATGACATTAATATCTGTGATTCCCACAAGGATACATTATTCTATTTGGATTTCTGTTTTAGTAAGAAGGAAGAGTTCTAACTGTTTCTACTTGGCTTTTTCTGCCCGCAAAGGTATTCTGCCACGTTATGTGTGTATAAATTTAAATTCTGCTAACAGGACAAGATGGGATATACAGAAGATCAATATAACTAAGTTCAGCTGTATACAGCAATTTTTTTTTTTTTTTGCCATCCTATGGAATAAAATTCAGAAAGTGGACAATCCATTGAAATATATTAGATTCGTTGGCAACCCAAGATATTTAATTTCTGTCATTTCTGCACTTGACTTAATTTCCTTTTTCTAGATGCTCAGAGTTATAAGGTTTCTAGATGGTTCCCTGAGTTATCACCACTTATCTTGCATTTTTGTGCTTGCTCTTATGCTTTGTGACAAACATGAATCTTATTGAATTATCTAGAGTTTCAACTACTTCCATGCACATTGTGGTTGTCTTTAAATATAATGTTTGTTACCTAATAAGCTTTAACAAATAATTTCATGTTTAAAGTATATAGAATGAAATATTATTTTGCTGATGGGGGATTGCCTTTGGAAATTCTACCTATACACAAAATAACCTAATACAAAACCTTTCAAATAGTTTGGCAAATAAAAACTGAAAGTCAAATCCATTTTGCCTGTAAACAGAAACATTTAAATGGGAAACAATAAAATAATAAAAATCACTAAATTACCAAGCCTGGTTCAAAATTTCAGAAATATGAGATGGTTTAATATTGGGAAACTATAGTTTTTCTTTGGCATGGTAATATAATAAATATTTACTATATATGCATATTTAAATTTTATAAATGTTAGAAAGAAGTCTAACCAAAATGTCATATTTAAGAATTATATCATATAGTTGACCAAAAATTAGTGACCCTTCTTTAAACATTATTAGCCAGAATCTCATTTGAAAGCTTAAATCAAAATAAAAAATAACTCTTTCTTACATCATTTATTTTCTTATAGTAAGACACTTTTATCCAATGAACTAAGACATAGTTGAATAAAATGTATAAATATCATTAAAATGTTAAATTATTTTGCTTGATTTCAGATAAGAAAAGCAAATGATTATCAAAATGTGCAATATAGGGTGTCCGTAAAGTTCATGTACAATTTAAATTATTGTCTAAATTGCATACAAACTTTATGGATACCCTGTATATACACAAAAAATAGCTTTCTTACATAGCAGTAGCCAATAAGAAAATAAAACAACAATATAATCCTTTTTACAGTTATACAAGAATACAAGTATAGATGTGCAATGAAAATTAAAAGCACAGAACATATACAGGTAAAATTATAGAACTTTAGAGTTTATGTATATATATTATATATATGTCATAAATTATAATGTGTATATTTTGAAAAGAAGAAAGATCTCAAATCAACAATCTAATTTAAATTATGAAAAATTTAAAAAAGAAGAAAGGGCAGCCTCCAGTTATGATAAAAGGAAAAATAATAAATACTAGAGCAGAAATATGTGAAATAGAAAACATTATTTTCAAAGGAGAAAGACTGACCATACTAAGAATTCCTGAACCTCAACTACCAGACCAATATCCCAATGGAAAAATCAGAAAAGGAATTGAATAGACATTTTTCTAAAGAAAATATACACAAATACAAATATAGTAAACAAGCATAATGAAAAGATGATCAACATTACAAATCTGTACAGAAATGTGTTTTAAAACTACAATGAGGTATCATCTTATACCCATTAGAATGAGCAATTTACAATAAAAATAAATGACAGAAAACAAGTGTTGGGAAGAATGTGGAAAAATTTGAACTCTGTGTTCTGTTGGCAGGATGGAAAATAGTACAACTTATATAAGAAACATTAAAAACGTAACTACCACAGGATCCAGCATCCCACTTCTGGGTATATATCCAAACAGATTAAATGCAGACTCTCAAAATGATATTTTCACATCCATGTTCATAGTACTACTGTTCATGAAAGCTTACAGTGAAAGCAACCCAAATGTCCATTGATAGATGAATGAACAAACAAAATGTGATAAAAATATGCAATAGAGTATCATTCAGCCTTGAAAAAGGAAATTAACCTTGTCGCATGCTACAAGTGGATTAACCTTGAGGACCATACGTTAAATGAAATAAGTCAGTCTCAAAAAGGAAATATATATGAACTCACATTTGTGTCAAGTTCATTGAAGCAGAAAATAGAATGATAGTTAGCAGAGCAATGGAGAAATAGAAATTGTGGTGTAAACGGTGTAGAGTTTCAGGTTTGTAAGATAAAAAATTCTTCAGATCTGTTTCACAACAATGTGAATATTTGTAACACCATTAAATTGTGCACTTAAAAAAGATGATAGTAAATGTTGTGTTTATGTGTTTTTACCTCAATTTTAAAAAGAAGGAAGAAAAAATAATTTAAATTTGCCTGCAATCCCAACTACTCATATTGTTGAGGTGGAAGGATCCCTTGAGCCCAGGAATTTAAGGTCGTGGTGAGCTATGATGATGCCTCTGCACTCCAGGTTGGGTGACAGAGATCATATCTCAAAAAAAGAAAAAAAAATTATTCATACCTATTAAAAACCATTGAAAGTATGATTTATTGTAATTGAGAAGAAAGGAGATTTAAAATAAAATAAGTGAGGTATTCTTGAATTGTATGTGATTATGTATTAATAACTGTAAGAAAATATTTTTACTAAGGACTAAAATTAGATGTTTTTCAGGTACTAGTTTTCAGTTTATAACGTGTACAAACCCCTTCATGCATAGTTTTATGTTTCTTTTATCTATATATTCTTAGTATGATGCAATTTCAAAATATGTTATCAAAATTGTGCTAGTTTTATTTTTATGCTCCATACATAATGTTATATGTTTGGAACATGATTTAAAGGTGCTTCAGAGAAGCGGACAAGATGCCTGACTAGGGATACCAGCTGCCAGGTTTTCTCAGAAAGATGGAAAAGTTTTGAATGAAAAAGAAACAAACAAGGAAACACAGATGAGGCGCAATTCTAAGGGGAAAATGTCAGAACCTACCAGACATTCCACGGGAAGAAGTGGTGAAGGAAAACAAGAAGGAGCAAGATCCAGGCAGAGGACAACCCTTGAGGGGCTTAGAGACCAACACGAGGCACATCTCTCCCTCACATTTCCCGCAGACAGCAGGTTTCTGAGCTGCTAGGGAAACTTTCTATGCTCCTGAGCCCAAGAGCTGCTGCTACCAGAAAACAAGTGTTGGGAAGAATGGAGCTTCTTGGGGACAACATATCAGTCACCTAGCCGCCCATGGGGTACTTTCTGTCAGCACCAACCCACGCTGAGATGGCAGGTGCCATATGGCCTCTTCACCCACTCCGTACCTTTGTCCTATCCAGGAGGCCTCCGCCCCCTTAGTTTCATCTTGCTCATTTCCACATAAACATTTTCATTCTCTGGCATAGACTGTGAGCGTCAGAGGGGCCGCTGGGTCCCGGAGGATCTGTCAGACCTTATAGTCTGGACGCTCCAGGTAGGCTGCTGTTCCATACAGAAAGGTAGTGATGACCAGCAACTGGCTTTCCTGCCTTCAGGCTCTTTTCCTCCTTTTCCTCTCCCCTGCCTTAAACTACCAAGAGTGGTGAGTGAGCCGGGGCTTTCGGAAGCCATTTGTTGATGCGTCCACGACAGGGAGCCTTCCAGACCTGTAGTGGACTAAGTGGTGCTCAGACCGCTGCTCCCCAGCCCTCCCAGTGTTGTTTGCCTAGCTGCTGCATCAGAGCAGGACACCCAACCCCACAG
Organism: Loris lydekkerianus; assembly: GCA_963574355.1. NCBI lineage: Eukaryota > Metazoa > Chordata > Mammalia > Primates > Lorisidae > Loris > Loris lydekkerianus. The sequence continues at coordinate 8,270 of CAUYPK010113017.1, forward strand.
GCAATTCAAAACCAGCCCACTTCTCCCTGGCACAGTCAGGAAGTAATCTTTGGAGACCTGGGGATAGGCCAGATCCTGTACTCCCAAGTCTTGATCCTGTTGCTTGGGGCCATGGAGCAGAGATTTGGTAACTACTCTTGGGATATGAGAGAGCCCACACGTGCAGAGCTGAGAGGAGAGCGCAGTGTGGTCCCAGCCACAGCACATTTGTGGAGCACTCTGCGCTCAGCCCAGAGTGGGATCCCCGACAGGGAACCTCTCAGCCCACAGCACAGGGGTGGGAGAGCTCAGCTTGTATGAGCTCCTACCTGTGGCAGAGGCTTGTACAATGAACACTATCTGGGTAATGGCACACTTACAATCCCAAATCAAGTGTTACAAAAGTGAACCATGTAATCAAAAACATTTGTACCCTCATAAAATTTTTAAAATAAAAAAGGAAAAAAAAAAGAAAAAATTTATTTATGTTGATTAATGTATTTTACATTTTGAAAGTTGTACTTTATAAAATCATTGAACTTACTTACTATTTAAAATCATAACATTTAGAGTTAATTCTATTCAGTTTGTAATTCACATATTTGCATGTCTTTTGAATATGATATATAATAGCATCTAGTGATGTATAAAAGAAATACATAGTTACCTAGCATTTCTCAGAAATATAGTGGTTCCCTAAAATAGAAAGTTGTTAACAAACAAAGATAAAACTAACAGACAACAGAGTATTAGAATTTGGATAGAATATATCCTAGTCTTTAGGCTTATGGAAATGGATTGAAGAAAACAAATCTACCAAGTGTTTATCTATAATCTCAATAAACCAAAAAATTGTTTGAAAGAATATGAACTTTTGTTTCCTGTCATGCCATTTATTCCCATACTTAGAAATCCATTTTTTCTACCAACAAGAAGGTTGGAAGACAGTGATCCCCTATTTTAACATTGGCACATTAAACATAAGGAAATATTTTTATGTAACCATGATTTATCCTAATAAGCAACAAATGCATCATCTAGTGTCCGATTCAAGGATGCACAGTAAACATCTCCCCATTTCCCTGGCCTTAGTCAGCCAATTTCCCTCCCCAGAAATAATGGCATTATGAAAGAATGTTTATGCATGGAAACATTAAAGTTATTTTTTTAAATAATCAATAGGCTTTAGCAATTTCTAAGTCTTCCTCTTCATTGTAACTAATACATTTCTCAGTGGCTAAAGAAAGTCATCCTCAGGCCTGGATCTTTAGTCACCCTGCAAAAAAAGACCTTTCTCTTTGGGACTCACAAAGTCTATGGCACCAGCCCCTCGCCGAAGGCCTTTCCTTTAGCATTTCCTCTAGCAAACCTGTGTACTCTAGGAGCTGTTTCTCCCTCTGCCTTCCTCCTGTTAGAAAACATCAGAGACCAGAAGGTTTCAGCAGAAGAGGTTTTGTTCCAGGACTGTTGGCTGTTATTTTCCTAAATTTTATTGTTACCGTCCTCATTGTAGTTTTAATTTAATAACAATGTCAATCACAAAGTTATATCAAATACAAAAACTGCTTCTTCTGAACAATTTTGGAGTAGATTGCAGACATAATATCTTTATGATGATTGTTGCAGCAATATTCAGACATAAGTACCAATTAATGTACAGTACATTATTTCAACAAAGACATTCTCCTACTGAAATATTGAATAACCATCAAGATGAGAGCGTTTGTACCAAAACAGTATTACCAGAGAACTCCTAGACCTCAATCAATGGGGTCAAATTTCATCCAACGTTCCATTAATGAAATAAGCTCACTCAGGATCACTCAGAGCTTTCAGTTATATTTCTTTGAGCTAATTTGGTCCAGGACAGTGCTCAGAATTTTGAAAATTATAGGGACATAATTTAATAGAATGTTCTCCACTCTGGTTTATCTAATATTTCCTCATGATTACATTCTATGTTCACTTTATGCACCTTTCACAGGAATAGCACATGAGCAATCCTGTCTTCTCCTCTGAACCTGAGAAGCATCTGTCTTACGTTTTTTCACACTGTGTGTGCCAAATGCACTTTCTCCCAACTCTCTTTTATCTTTCCTTCTTGCTAACAGAGTTCACAATCTATCTGGATATATATGTGTATTTTTGTCCTCTTTAATTATGTATAATAATTATGCATAATATTAACATTCTATATATTACAATGTTTTGAGATCTTAAAAATCTTTTTAAGTAAGAAGAAACTACCTCTTCCAGGGCTTGTCAATTCTTTAGAGCATGCAAAGGGTCCATCCAGGAGCATGGGTTTGACATACACACTGATAAAATCAGAGATACCTTTCCTATCTACTCTGAGCCTTCAGAAAGCAAAATTCCTCTGCCTCAATCATCCCACTGCCAGGTGCCAGCAAAGTAGAGACGACCTCTGTAAATCAAAGCCTGCCAAAATCATTCCAACTGAACAGTCACCCACCAGCTGTTTACCCTGCCTCGCCTATTCCCTATCTAACATTCAATAAAGTCCATGCCCTAAAGCACTTTCACACCCTCATACCCTTTCCTAAGCACCATGCTGTTTTTCCATCTGGTCTACCTTGACATGCCATGCCACCTGTCTGTAGAATTTGTGAGTAGAATAAACTTATTAATAGTTTTCCTGAACCTTTCCTATGTCTCTTCTTGTGATTGTACCAAACTAACCATCACATCAAAGAATCCAAAACACTTCCCTTTACAGAGGCCAGAAAATACCAAAAAGTTAATTGAAGTCAACTGTTGCATGTACCCTGTGTATAAGTATGTCCACTAAAATACAAATAGAAAGACTACACTTGGTTTCCTAAGCGAGTTTTTTGTTTGTTTGTTTGTTTGTTTTTTGTTTTTTCCTCCCTAGTAATGAAAAAGATTGTTTCAAGAGAAAGTATTCTCTGGAGACAGTATAGTCAACATGTGGCCAAGATGTATGGTAGCTGTCCAGTGATCCTTGAGGAAAAGTCGGAACAGCTGAAGTTAACTGAGAGGACTATGAAAAACTCCAGGGCCTTGATGACATCCTCATGTTGCTGAATTAATCACACCTCTCAGTTCTTGTTTATGTGTTGGGAAAAAACATCCTCCTTGCTGAAGTCATTGGTTGTGCTGTTTGTTCCTTGCTGCTGAAAGGTGCCATGGGATTCTCATCATCGTCTCTCCGTGATGGTACTTACTGAAATATTCATCACTCGGCCTTGGCCTTCGTTGTCAGTGCGTGTGGGTTGCCACTGAATTATCCTTCATTTCAATCTTCAAAGTCCAATTGAAGGAAATCTTTGTTATGTTGCTCCCAGAAACTACATGAGGTTGTTTAAGACCATCTACTTATATTCTTCATAGAGCCATTTATTTATTTCTCTGGGTTCTCTCGCTCTTGCTTCCCAAATGCTCCAGCTCTACCTGAAAAACAAAATAAATGTTCTCTCTACCATTAAATTATTGTGAAAGCTTTCAGAATCTAAATTATGGGACAGGAGAACAGTAATTTCTTTTACGGGAAATTGCTCCTATCTATCCATTGCCACTTCCATTTCCTTCTCCTGCTACCTTCAACTCAAGCATTCTTTCCCCTGAGGAAGGGACATTGCATTCACTTTGTTTCTTCATGTTTCTTTCCAAACGCCTGCTGTTTATGCCCTGAGTTGTTCCTATTTTCCACAAGAACTAGTTATGTAAAATTTACAAGTTAGAAGAGACTTCTGTAGACTAACTTGTCTTTCCCTGGGGCAATGTGCATGAAACTGTATGTCCTACTACAATGGAGAGGGCAGGAAGAGAGAGCAGAAGATATCAGTAATATTTTTGTTATTCTTTGGAAATTATGAATGAACCTGGCACACTTACATTTATACTTCAAAGCACAGATTCATTACCAACACATTCTTTCATTGTCTTCATTCAGTCAGACTTTTCTGGTATATGGTACCTGAAAAAAATGTGTGAAATAGATCTTTCTATTTATTGAAGTTCATTTTTTGGTGCCTAGGGTAAGAAAAGTTGGTTTTACATTCATCCATATTAAATATCACCTCTAGGCTTCTTCACTTTGGCTATGTTTCAGGTGAAATATTGTATATGCTATACTCTTCTGAAAACATTAATTCTACAATATTTTTTATAAGGCACTTGTCACAGAGTCTTCTGAGACTTGGCTCCAATATTTAGTAATAGATGACTAGAATTAAGAGAAATGTAATTTCAAAGTTTAACTAGTTAGAAGCAAAGTTCATTGGGAGGAAGGTTATCTTCTGAGAGAAGTGGGAATGTGGGAATGTTTGTTTAATGAAAGTAAGGTTTTAAAACGAGATAAAACTGCTTTGCATATTAATGCCTAAAATTGGTTTCCTCTGTGAAAAATTGCCACACGATTACTATCACAACAATATTGAAGTCTGTTCTATAAAATCATGCAAAGGATGAAAGAGTTTTTTGGCTTGTTTATTTCCTTGTTTCCCTCATCCTGCAGTAAAAGGACACTTGATAGACTAGGATCTCGTAAGGAGGGAGGTAATCAAGGAATGTTATTTAGTTAAAAGGAAACTGACTCCTAAAACTGAACAACAGCCAGGAGTCTAAAGAAAAGAAAAGTCAATAAAAATTCTGGGTAGCTGATAGATACGAGGATACATATTCAGTTTTATGTTTGTGTTGGCTTTAAAAATTCCTACATTGCCTCTCATTTTGTGTTTTTCAAGTTCTCAATTAACTCTTGCTGGACTTTCAAAATAGTTGTATCTGTGTTAGGAGTTGGAGTTTGGTATGTATGCACAAAATATATATTTGTAAGTTTTATAAAACATACTTATATGTTTTGTGCATTCACTATTTATTTATGTATTTATTTATTTATTTATTTATTTTGAGATAGAGCCTTACTTTGTCACCCTTGATAGAGTGCTGTAAAATCATAGCTCACAGCAACTCAAACTCTTGGGCTCAAGTGGTTGTCTTGCCTCAGCCTCCCAAGTAGCTTGGAGTAGAATCACCCACCCCAATGTCCAGCTGTTTTTTAGAGACAAGGTCTATATATCTATATTCTTGACAGTAACAATAACCGGAGCAAAAATTATTGAACAATAAGTGGTGGCTTGAAAGTAATAGAGGAGATTCTAATTGCAGTTAGCAGGCTATTCCTTTAAGTACACATGGAGCATGTAAGAATTCTTCAAGAAGAGTCACCTGTGGAAAAACATTTTTAATGTTACACATATTACCAGCACTTTTATATTGCTAGTTGGAGCAGATAGTCTAAACTAAATCACCATTCATTTTTTCCTCCTTCTTCTTTTTCAAGAAGATTCTGATTTTGGTCACAGAACCCACTAACCTACACATGCCCTTAGACTTCACACAACCAAGAACAGTGATCCTAATCACTGCGTAGTACCCCACTAAGTGTTTAACAATTAGTATTGCAAAGGCATCTACCAATCAGAACGTAGGCCTGCTTTGACATTGGAGTTAAATTCTAAGGGCGCCTTGCTGTGAAAGTCTGAATGCACCTGTGGGGGCTGCTGAGGCATGGATCGCAAAGCACGTAGGTGGGTTTGACTCAGCTGTTTTACAAGTGTGCAAAAAAAGAAATAATGCCTTTTTTTCAACTGTTGAAAGATTCATGGCTGACACCTCTATAAGAAAGACAGACTAATAAAAAAAAAAAAAAAAAAAAAAAAAAAACAAGTTATTTAACAAAAGTTTTATATCCTACATGAGCACTCAGGAATCATACCCAAAGAATAAGCAAATATGTTTTTCTGCTTGGGTTTGGTGAAGAGTGGACAGTCACATAGTAGTGACCAAAAGGTGGCATGATAAAATGGTAATATATTGGGGGGGGGGGTGACTTAGCAAGGCCTGTTTATTCATTTTCTTCTTGATGTTTCTGTATCTTTATTTCCTTCACAAAATAGGAGACTTGGCACATGAGAGTCTCACAGAAGGAAAGGAGAGGTCAGATCCTGCTTCTACAGTTTTCTCAATTTACTTTTGCTTAAAATATTTAGTATACCAACGTGCCACAGTTTACAGTATGCTTCTAGCCCCAACATGAGTATTGCAATATTTAACTAGTGGAAAGTCATATGTTGGTGCAAACAAGCCTTGCCCATTTTTCTCCTTACCAAGAAATAGCCTGTTTATTAAAGTTGCATTTAATGAGATGTGATAAGTTTGGTGGGCAGCTTCTGGGAAGAACTGTGTAGAAAAGGAGAGGAACACCTAGTAAGATATTCCCCAACAAATACACATATAGAATGAACACTCACATACATATGGTGAACATTGTCGGATTTTCATATACCTCATATACTCGAATATAAGCTGACCTGAGTATAAGCTGACCCCCTTAATTGTACCCTAAAAATTGGGAAAACTTAGTGACTCGAGTATAAGCCGAGGTGGAAAATGCAGCAGCCACTGGTAAATTTCAAAAATAAAAATATATACCCAAAACAATTACAATAATTGAGGAATCAGTAGGTTAAATGCTTTTCAATATT
>CAUYPK010113018.1:0-17030 GCA_963574355.1 Loris lydekkerianus
GATGGTGCCTGTGGCTCAGTGAGTAGGACGCTGGTTGCATATACCGGAGGAGACGGGTTCAAACTCGGCCACCGCCAAACACATCAAAATAAAACTAAAGAAATAAATGAAGGAGAGAATCGCTTAAACCCACGAGTTTGAGGTTGCTGTGAGCTGTGAGCCATAGCACTCTAGTGAGGGCGACATATTTTGTTTCTTTATAAAAAAAAAAAAAAAAAAAAAAAAAAATGTTGAGAGGGATGAAGGAAAGGAAGGAAGAATAGAATAAGAAGAAAAAAAAAATCACAAAGGGTTGAAAAAAATGTCAGTAAAATTAGAAATCATACATAATGTTCTATCCCATCCTCCTCAGGGAACACTTTTAATTATTTTATTCTTTGAGACAGTCTCACTCTGTTGCCCAGGCTAGAGTGCCATGGCATCAGCCTAGGTCACAGCAACTTCAAACTCCTGGGCTCAAGTAATCTGCCTGCCTCAGCCTCCCAAACAGCGAGGACTACAGGTGCTCACCACAACACCTGGCCAGTTTAGTAGAGACAGGGTCTCTTTCTTGCTCAGACTAGTCTTGAACTCCTGAGCTCTATGGAATTCTCTCCTGCCTCACCCTCCCAGTGTGCTAGGATTACAGGTGTGAATGAACTGCTGTGGCTGGCCCCATCCCACACTTCCTCACTTTCAAACTCTACTTGTCATCATAGTCTCAGCCTAAATGTCATCACCCAAGGGGGAGTCTTTGATGACCTCTGAGATGTTAGTTTCTACTGTTATGGACTCATGGCTCCTTCACCTCTTTTTAGAAACACTTATCAGTTATAATTTCTTGTTTGATGTGCATCTTTGCTGGGTGACTGTGAACTCCATAACGGCAAGCACCACTTCTGCCATTTCCTACCTTCTGCACAGTCTCTGGCACAGTGTTTAGCATGAGGAATATAAAGGCAGCTCTATACCTGCGATCATCCCAGCTTTCACTGGCTGCGTCAAGTAATCAATAGTTTCTTTGTCTTTTTCCCCCAATTTGAGTAACAAATTGTATGAATACCCTAATTATTGGTTGATGGGTTTATTGAAACAAACCAGTAGTTCACTGTCTCCATCTATTCCTGCTATTAAAATCTCATTGAAACTAGTTTCTTTGATTCCTTTTTCTTCTAATTTACAAACTCTCCCTAGACCTCTTTTAGCTTTTTCTTACCTTGCTAGTTTAGGCTAAGCTCATTATTGAAAAGTGTCCTAAATCTCACTATCTCCTCTTCTCCCCTCCCACCCCCCCCCCGGGTCTTGCAACCATGCAATCTCTAGGTCTGAAATTATCTACTTGATTTATTTGCTTCTGTACCTGAATTAATGTATTTTGTGATTTTTCTCTAGCAGCAGAATGAGTTGATATCACTACAAATTTATTTTCTCCAACCTCACCTGGACCCTCAGGGCTTCCTAGTGATGTTCCCATGTTGGGGCTGTCATCAAATATGACTCTGCCTTAGCACAGATCACAATGTACTTGGATTTGTGTTTGTGAATCTCTTTATTATACCACTAAGCACAATTCCCTGGGGACAGAGCCCCTCTCTTACTCATCTCTACTCCTCTAGCATCCTGCAGATTTCCTAGCACATAGTAAGTGCTAGAGATAAGTGCTTCATAAATGAATGAATGAGGGCTGGAATGAATGCATAGGCACTAATGCAAGAAGCATAAGTAGGAAAAGGAAGTTCATTGCAATATTCATGTAGTGTAGGAAGATCAGCACCCTACTTACAAACTTTTCTAACTATGGCAAAAGAGCAAATGTACATTATGTTTCTTACTTATGAGATATACAATAGGAAACAACTGAAATTATAGATGTATCACAATCGGATTTAACAATATTTTTATGCTTATATCTAACTGGCCTCATATACCTCTGTGGTACTTGTTCTCAGACCCCAAAAGGGCATTGAGACTCAAAGATATCTGAAAATCTTGTTACTGGAGATTGCAAATTTATATATTCCAAATATATTCTCAGCCTTATAAAATTTTATTCAGTGTTACTGAGTTGCTCCCCTAGGAAAATCTACATTTTTATTATTATTATTATTATTGTTGGGGATTCATTGAGGGTACGAAGATCCAGTTTACACTAATTGCATTTGTCAGTCAAAGTCCCTCTTATAAATGTGTTCTTCCCAAGAGATGTGCCAAGCATCATGACTCCCCAACCGCCTCCCTCCTTCCCTCTCTCCTCCTCCACCCCCAACCAAGTACTAGGTCGTCAGTTGTCCTCATATCAGAATTGACATTTCTGACCATCTGGGCCACTTTGTGCACATGCTCATCCTCATCCTGCTTCTTTTTGCCTGCTTCTACCTCTGCTGGCTGCTCTGTCCTTAATTGTTTTCCAGCTCTTAACCATTGGTAATTTTAAAACTTTCTGGCCTCTCTCCTTATCCCTATTATCTAGATGATTCTGAATTTGGCAACCATGGGGACATTATCTCTCTCTTTTTTTTAAAGAGAGTGTCACTTTATCGCTCTCAGTGGAGTGCTCTGGCATCACAGCTCACAGCAACCTCCAACTCCTGGGCTTAGGCAATTCTCTTGCCTCAGTCCGCCGAGTAGCTGGGACTACAGGCACCTGCCACAACGCCCAGCTGCCATTATTTCTTTGATTTAGACTCTTGCCTGTGCAAATCCGATCCACAGTCTAACTAAGGTATCTTGTAGCAACAGTCTATTTATGTAGATTTATCATCATAAATGGTCAGCAAATTCAACAGTCAACAAAAACTTTTACATGACTATATTCTTTTTCTTCTCATTTTTTCCCCTGAGATAGGGTCTCACTCCATTGATCCAGCTAGAGTAGAGTGACATTATTGTAGCTTGCTACAACCTCAAACTCCCTGGCTTAGGCAATCCTGCTTCAGCCACCCAAGTAGCTGGGACTACAGGTATGCACCACCACACCTAGCTAATTTTTCTGTTGTTTTTGTTTGTTTGTTTGTTTGTTTGTTTTTTAATAGAGACAGAGTCTTGCTCTTTCTCAGATGGGATCTCACTCTATTGCCCAGGCTGGTCTCAAACTCCTGACCTCAAGCAATCCTCCTGCTTTGACCTCCCAAATTGCTAGAGAGGATTACAAGAATGAGCCACCATGCTTGGCCTTGACTATATTCTTTGTATCAAAATCTTAAAAAAATGAGAGTACTAATAGTTCTCTCATTAGGATTTAGGGTAAAACATGCTTTCTCATTAGGATTTAGGGTAAAAATTGTCTAGCAACTCAGGAAGGATCCTTTTGTTGTGGTAATGTTAAATAGTGACCATCACAGAGGAACAGCTTAAATTCACCCAACCGAGAAGATTCTATTCCTAGATCCTTCTATTCTGCCAGTAAGAAACTTAAGCTGGAGAGAGAAGAGTTGAAATTAGAGACTGCCAAGTAATCTTTGGCAACTATGTGGACCACATCTAGGTGTACTGAGAAGGGCCATTTTTATGTGGAACAATGTTCTTTTTGCTCAAATACCTATGTATTATGCTTCTGTGTTTTAATATTAAATGTTTATTACACAGTATCAAAAATGTGAGAGGCACAGTGATGTAGTGGAAAGAGCATTCAAGCAGACGTGAGTTCTTATTGACTCTGATATTTACTAGATGTGTGACCTTTGGCAAGCCACCACATTTCTCTGATTTCACTATGCCTTCATCTATAAAATGGGAATAATATTTCACTGGCTTGTGGGATAATTTTAAAAAGATGATCAAAGTACCTGACAAAACATTTGGCACACTAATAAGCAATTATTTAAAACAAATTTTCATTAAAGTTGTCATTCCATTATTTGTTTTGGTCTTCTCATTCACCCACACATACTTGGTCTCAGAAACCCAAGATGGAGAAGGATGTTAAATGGGTTTTTAGCTTAGTTTGAAAAATATAGAGTCAGGCTGGTTTGCCAATAGGAGTAGGCTATTTAGATGAGTCTATTTGATTTCAGGATGATATCCAGCCTCATCCTTCAGCAGCGTGAGTACTGCTTGTTCCAGAAGTTCATTGCTGAAAGACCGAAGTCATGCAAAGTCAGGTGTGGGTGTGTTGAGAAATCAGTGCCAGAACACAGTTTTGGAAACACAATTATCCGGCAACTTTTATTGCTAGTCTGTGCAGAGAAATTGAAGTAGACCATGTAAAGTGAAGCAAAAGAACAGATCAAATAATAGAATTATATAGCATCAAAAATTATTTATGTTTGGACTCAACTTAAGATTTTAAAATATAGTAAAGACCAGAGTCCAAAGCCTTCATTTCATGGTTGAAGAAACTGGGGCTTCTATAAGTTAAATAACTTGCCCAAGTGAACAAAGCCAGCTCTCTCTACTGATAATCTTGTACGTGTGCCCCTAATCTCGTGATGATACAATCTCTGCTCCCTGTAGAAATTTAGGAAGTTGTCCAAATTTTACATAGGGCAACTCAAAAGATACATAAACCAATGTAATCGTAATGTAGTTGCATAAACAATGTTAAATTATAAAAATTTTTCTATAAAAATGTTTGAGAAGACCACAAGTTATTCCCTGTGATTTGGTTCGGAATTCTTCCTGGTACCTAAGTGGCAAATCCTCCCTGTAGAGTCTGGATATCCCTGGAAGGAAGGCTGAAGTGACTGAAATGACTAGACTCAGTGTTAATGAGTAAGAGAAGGTTTCAAATGAGATCTTAATCCGGATATGAAACCCATGAGAAGTGTCTAAGTGTCGTCTGTGGGGACCAGAAAGAGAATGGGAGATGGAGGAGTTAGAATATAAAGCAAGTGACCAAGCTGGTAGTACAGGCTATGTTGTCTGGATGCTGCTTTCTGAACTTCCTAGGATTCTCTAGAAAATTTCATAAAGTCCTCATTTGAAGATATGGAAAAGGAAAACATTGTTTTTGCTTAAAAAAACAAACCTTAAACATGAAATTTTAACTTTGAAAGAAAAGTCAAAGAGGCATAATAGGTTGACTGGGACGCTAGCAGGCCATCAAGCATTGGACTTGCAGGGCACACGGAGAGTGGAGTTTGTGGTAAAGCACTGGAGAGAGAAATACTGGTGCATCTAGGTTTCACCAGCCTGTGGGGATAACACTGCAGTGCTTGCAGCCACCACCCTGCCCTTAGCCTCTCTGCTTCTCTTGGCTTTGTTTCAGTGTCTTCTTACCAGACTTGCATGCTGCCCCTTCTGCTGCCAGCGGCGTCAGGAGATCCCGCTGAATGAAATAGTCTCCTTTAAGAGCTTCCACCCTCCAGAAGATACTTCACTAATCATGCTCCCCACCGTCTGCCAGTGGCTGGGAAGGGGGACTCTTCTCTTCCTGTCCTAAGCAGGAACAGGCCTTTCCCTCCACTCCTAAGACCTAAATAATCACCAGGTCCAGGAAGAAGAAAATCAGTCCCATGCACCTGAAAACTAAGGCATCTTCCTAAGTCCCTATTACCTATTCTGCAATCTGCCTCTTAGCATTCTTGAAATGGGACTGTCCATTTTCTTCTGAAGAAACATAATTTAAAGGTCTGGACTTGCCCTGTGAGTCCTAGGGAAACAGGGCTCCTATAACAAAATGAAATATTTCGACATGAAGTCAGGTTCACTTAATATGTCCATGGTGCTACTCTCAGTGCAAGGGTATGATTAGCCTAGGATGGTCAAGGGCCTTACCTGGAGTGTTTATACAATAGAGATTGCCGAATCTCAGCACCAGAGTTCTGATTCAGCAAGTCTGATGTAGGCCTGAGAATTTGTGTTTTTAACAAGTTTCCAAGTGATACTGATGCTGCTGAGCCAGGAACCACAGTTTGGAAACTACTGGCTGATGAGACCTGGAGAAAATCACAACAGAGTGCAACAGCCCAACATCAGAATGTGGGGCTGGGCAGTGATACGTGCTGCTCCCACAGGGGTCATGTACTGAGGCGACGTGGCCAACTAATCTAAAGCTATATTGTGATAAGTTGAACATTGCCTTTATCTTAAAAATTGACAGCATTTCCAACCAAATATAATGGTTATAAGGTGGAGAATCATCTCAAAAACTCCTAAACATCCCCATGGCATCAACTGTATTCAAATTTTCACAAATAAATCGATCCAAATCCATGTTATAAAACAGTGGTATTTTCATCTTATTCAAATACTATCTTTCTTCCATTGGGCATCAGATAGTGTTCTTTAAAGCTCCTTTCCTAATAGCCAATCCTAGATTTAGCTCAGACTCTGCTCAGAGGAATGCTAAAATTAGTTTCAATAAAGAGAATTGAAAATAATGATATATTGAATAAATATAGTTGTAGGTAACAGAATAGTAAGAATATAACCATTTTTTCCTTCTCATATAGGATGATTATATCACTTAAATGTTTTGTTATAGATTTGCTTGGTCTCAAAAATGAGAGGTTGTAATAAGTGATACCTAGAAAGATGAAGTCGGGGAAGGAAATGCTTCTTGTCATGTCTTATAGCTGTTAATGGATGCTGGCACTTGCTGGTGGTGTATTTACCATTTGAGAAGATTCTCGGCCTCTGTCATGTGCTGTAAGTATACCATGAGGAGGAGACTCAGAATGTGGGGCAAAGAGCTTCCATCAAGTCCCAGGTGCTAATCTCAAAGCACTTCTAAGCTCAAAGATGGAGTGTAAGATCAGAATGATTTCTTCATGACTTCTAATCTTTCTAAAGGGAATTGGTAGAGAGTTAGAAATCAGTGATTCTAATTTTGTCCAAAGTCATAGTGTAGGCCTCTAGGAGAGCAGAGGGCCCCACAGAGAACTGTGAAAATTCTAATTTGTGTGTGAGGATAGCAAGGAGATTGGTAACCACAAGGAGGTTACAAATGAAGAAATGAATGGGATCTACCAGGTGACCCGAATAGCTCATCTAAATTCCTACTTTGAAAACTAAACTTGAATTTCTATTTATCTGTTGCTTTGCTTCCTTCCACCCTAGAAATGAAATCAGATTCCTTCTCATGGCTGAGTCCCAATACTGGTAATCAAATTACTGAGTGGTTCACTGTCTCAAGTGGAAGACTGAGCCTCAGAGTGCCCAGTGTCCATTAGCCATCCAGGGATATTGCATCAATAAACCCAAGGAGAGGTATGATATTACACTGTAAATGCATTTGGAGGATTTTTATTATCATTCAAACCTAGTGAATGTGCCAGCATCATCTCTTTCAACTCTAGGTAAACTAAGCTAGGTATTTAAAGAGATTAAGTCTTTCAGGACCAGCATGGTTACCATTTAAGGCACTTATGCAGACAGTAACAAGCCCCTCTGGGTCTTTAATGTTTGTTATTAAAATGAGATAGGTCAATCAAAAAGCAGAGTTCATACCTGAATGTGTACACATATACCCTAAGAAAACATAGTATTGTTTGTGTTAGTTTATAAATTTTACATATCGTATAAATGAATTTCACTTAATATTAAGTTTTTAAATTTCTTCATGTTGCTATATTTAGAATAAATTATTTCTTTCTCATTTATGCATGAGAACATGGTTTGTGCCTCTATTCAGTCAGGCAATTGCACATGAACTTTATGGCCATCCTGTATTTATTGTTGATTAATGTTGGTGGGCTTATTAATGTCCTTGTTGCTGCTATAAATGATATCCTATTTTCTAGTTGTCATGAAGAGCTACTATAGATTCATGTTAATTTCATATTTACTTTTTATTTTGGGGCTTGTCTTTTATTGGCCAAGCCCAATAGTATTCTTGTAGGTATCTGTTTTGAAGGTAAGAATGTTTTCTTCTTGAATACTTAATGTAAAGGGAATGCTTCTAAAGTGTGTCCAATTAATGATTCTTGCTATAGGTTTTTGATAGATAACTTTATCAAAGTGGGGGAATTCCTGTCCATTCTTACTTTTAAGAGTTTTGATATATGTAGTTGTTGAAACTTATCAAATTCTTTATCTACAGCTGTTGAGTTATGTAGGATAATATTTAAAAATAAACATATCCTACATCAAGCACACAAAGTGAACTCAGTGTGAGTTTAAAATGACTTGTTGTTCTTCCAGAGGCTTAAGGGACCTGAGCCCCACTGGGACATAAGCAGAGTTGGCTTGCCTGGAGTTAAAAATTCCACAAGCCCATTCTCTGAAGCTGTGCACCCCGTGAAGCCTGAGATCAAAGGGCATGCTGCCTTTCCTCAGAGAGATGGGCCAGAGGGTTGACGTATGTTAACAACATATTCTCCAAGGTCTATAGGTAGGTGCTCTGCCCTGAGGAAAAGACAGTCATTACTTCATACTGAGTAAACTGAGTGAATGCTTGAAGATATTCTTCCATTAACTCTGTTCCCCTATAGCTACTTTCTTCTTTATGATTTTGTTTAGACACCTGCCCAGAGATTAGTCAGTGTCTAGAAGAAGATGTTTACTGCAAAAGTGATTGTGTTGATGTGGTAACAGGATATTTCCTTTCAAGTTGATTTCAGATAGGTAAATTTAGGTAATGGTGAAAATAACAGATAATAGATTAAGTGTGTACATAACTAGAAAGGTATAAAATCAAACCCCTAAATAAAGAACTTTGCTACATGCCATCCCATCCTGTGTAGTCTGTTTCTTGACTTAATAATTACAGGAGCGAGTTTACACCCACGGCAAAGGTGCTGTTTGTTTGCATCGCCAGTCCTGCAACATAGCCCGGTTGGAGATATTTGGCTGCCCAGAGACAAGCCATCAAACAGCTGCATGCATTAATGAGTTAAGATTGGTCCCTTGTTAGCAAGCAGGTGTTTGGACATTCATGGTGCAGCAGGGTGGGAGTCAAACCCAGGGGAAGAGAGCATGTGGCTCTTGTACATGGGCCCCCACACCTGTTGTATAATGCTTCAATAAAAGGCCGCAGCAGAGGTTGCTCAAGGCACTCCCTGGAATCCCCCTTCTTGCAGGCATTTGTACCTTCAATCCATGGATGCTTTTATTCACCCAGTGACAGGGTGCCCACAATGGGCATCAACATTTTCCTTTCTTGAATGCATAGTCTCTCTGGTAAATGGTCATATATTCATTGGCAGAAGACTTCAGAGGTTAATAGTAGAAATCCATGGCTTTATAACAGTACCTTCTTCCAAAGTTTCCACCTTACCTTTAATTCAAGGTGTTTTTGGGCTGTGAACTGTTGTGGTGGTTCAAGTCAGACTTCCATATTGAAGAACTATTGGCTTACAATTCTCAGGTTATATAAATCAAATATTTTAAGTGAACTATTGAGGTGGTTCAAGTCAGACTTCCATATGGAGGAACTCCTGACTTAGAGATTCTCAGGTTATATAAATCAAATATTTTAAGCATTCTACCCATCTAAATAATCACTGGGACACATTTTTAACCATCCAAGACCAAAGATTTCTGAGGGCCAGAATATTCTGATCTGCTTTTTCTCTGTCTGCCCAGGATGATGCATGGGCTTACTGTGTCTTTGCTGATTGTATGCCACACTGTTGAATCTTTATAGCCTGTTTCTCAAATTTGGCTTTTAGCCCTGAATTTATTATGTCTTTTCACCTAGTTTTTGTATACCTACTTATTATGCACCATGAAAAATAAATGTGTGTACACATGTGGATGCACACACACTCACAAACACAGACACGGGGGATGAACTTGTGCTAAAAATTATGCACTATTGTGAATAAAAGAGTGTTTTCCACATACATAATGTTCTTAATAGAATTCACTGAAATTTCCATAAAATTAATAGATAACTTGGAAATTTAAAGCAATTCAAAAATTAATTTGATGGAAAACCAGCCCAACATAGCTTAAGTGTAGAGGCAAATATATTGTCTCCTATAACTAAAGTGTGAAAGAGGAGAGTACAACATAACCATTAGTGTATTTAGAACAATGAGTTACTCTGTAGTCTAGGACTATATGTCCACTACTTGTTTTTATTTCCCTCAGTATATTGGCTTAATTTCTGATGATTAATTTTCTGAACTTTGGCCTTTACTGTGGCCATCAGCATATTTAGACTCACATATTTGCCCTTTTACCAGTGGAGAGTACAGCACAAACAGGACCAAAAGAGCAAGGTAGTAAAACTGGTAGCCCCTGCCTAGAATGCACTCTCAAAAGGGAGAAACCCTGTTCCTGTAAGAGAAATTTACATACAGAATAATAAATAATATTATTGGTAAGAAGGGACTGTTATATTCAATTATCTAAGAATTTCACAAGTAACACCAAAAGCATTTTAAAATCTAACTGCTTTATGCTCATAGAAACACAACACAGAGCTTTTGAACCACTGAATTTAATGCATAGGTATACAAATCTATGCATGCATGTACACATATATGTACATGTACATATGTGTATGCATGCAGGTACATTGATAAACATAGTTGCATATATTTAAATTTAGTGAGAAAAATAATCTCATATCAAGAAAATGCAAAATATCTTAATAAACATATAAACATGCATTACCTCTGTTTTATCCCTTTAATGAAAGAAAAATATTTAAATTATCAAGTGAAATAAATTATCCAAATTTGAAATCTTATAAGTTTTAAAGGCCATTTGTGTTTTTTCTTACATTAGTTGAGTAAGTTGTCTTAGTAACTAAATTGAGAAATTTCTCCACATTATTAAAATGTAGAATAGCTATAATTGTAAACTAATATTAAATACGTTTCTGCTTGCACATCTATGCATACATGCATATACATACACATACAGGGGAAAACATCGTTAAATATTCTATGTTTGTAGTAGTTTACTATATAATTGTTAAAGAAATGAGTAAATAAATACATTTTATAATCTACAGGTTTATACTATACTTTGGCAATGTAGCAAAGTATGCTGTGTATTGAAACTTATGTTGAATGGAGCAGGGGGTTCAAACTGCCACACTTCAACTGAGTTGAGAAAGGGTCTTTGGGGTGTGACCTACTCATTTCTCCATGAGAGAACTGTTTTACAGAGGTCTGATCCACAAAATAATGGCAATCATATAGATAGGTCACAGATTCTACCATCTTATGACAAGACCTGTTTCAGGTCCAGATAACTAATGACCATTCAGTGGAATATTTTAGATTTTTTGCCACTCAAAGATATGAGAGTTTAGAAAATATATAATTACAGAAAATTTTAATCTATTAAAAGTAAACTACTTGTCTTTTTCTTAAATAAAAAATAATCTAGATTTTGTGACTAAATTATACCATTTATATTGTAGCCATACAATAAAGGAAGATGTCGGTAGATTTCGTGGTTTGTGCATAGCTATTGTTTTATCTCAAACATCATTATAAAGCACTTCTGTTTTTGTCTTGCTCCTTTGTAGTCAGAGATGGTACATGGGCTAAAGCTGACTGGCTATGATGGTCAGAGCCTGATGGCCTCACCTGATATTAGTCATGGCCATACTTGATATTAGTATTTTATGAAATTGTTTATGTCCAACAGGAGAATATGATGGCCTTGAAGATAGGGACAAACCAGCTAACAATCCGAAGGCCACGATGACAATGCCGGGCTGGCTCCCAGCTGTCAGGGTTGTTTTCCTATGAAAATATCTCTCTGTAAAACTTACCTAAACATCATTACAGTGAATAAAAAAGTAAAAATGTCACTAAGTGAGCTGTGAGTCTAAAGCATCAACTAGATTATCACAAACTATTTCACTGAATTAAGCATATCTCTAAGAAAAAAAATACAATAAATTTTGAATTCTGGAAATATTTCTGAGATCAGAGATCTTCTCAGGTTGTAACAACCACTTCAGTTATGTTGCTAAGTGAACATTTTGTCTAAAGCATGCATAATTTTTATGCCACTGAATACTATTTTTTCTTTGGGTCTTGCTCTGTTGCTCATTATAGCTCACTGCAGTTCTAGACGTAAACAATCCTCCTGACTAATATTTTCTCCCTAGGATAGGCTCAAACTCTTAAATTCAATATCCTCCTGCCTTGACCTCTCAAACTGCTGGTGTTACCTGTGTAAGTCACAGCACCTGGCTTATTTTTAAATGGTTTTATTAGATATTAATCCTATTTTCCATGCAGTATTTTTAGTTTTACTATGTCATATACTTCTATCTACTGCATGCCACCTGCACATGGATAGTCTTAGTGTGGATGTTAATAAACAGTAAGTAGTTGATTACAGAGTGAAAACAGAGATATATGAATAGAAAAAGTCATATTTTTAAGTTATTATAATTCATAGCATTAAGTGTCATTGGCTTCAGAAAATCATTTTATTGTGAAATAGATTAAAAATGCAATTTATGGAATGTGCTATTTTTATCTCCCTCTTCCTTGAAGGCTTACCTTCACAAACTCTTATGCTGCTATTGAATTGATGACTTTTTAAATTTTTTTTCAGCTGTCTCAGAAAATTTAATTATAGCAGGGGTATTTAGACATTCAGCCTTAATAAGCACTTGTGCATTGACCGTCTCTGTGCCTAGGATTCTACTCAGCTGTAGTACATCCTACTGAAGCATCGCTGGATGACCACAAACCCAAATGCAGCTACTTCCTAGAACCTTGCTAAGTTTGAGAACGGCTTAGAACAGTGGTTCTCAACCTTCCTAATGCCGCAACTCTTTAATACAGTTCCTGTGGGTCACGACCCACAGGTTAAAAACTGCTGGTTTAGAAGGTTCTCAAATTTTATCAGACATTAGAAACACTGGGAGGCTTATGACCTCCTAATTTGCTGACCCCATCTCCAGAGTTCCCTAATCACCTGTGTTCCCAGGTGATATAAACACTGCTAGTCTGAGTATTACATTTTGAAAGATATTATTTTAGATATTAACAAATTTAATTGAAAACTAACAACTTAGATACTGTTGTAGGCAGAATAATGTCCTGTGAAGATGGATACACCCTAATTCCTTGAAGCTGTTAATATGTTATAGTGCATGGGGAAAGGGATTCTTTCAGATTCGATTAAAGTTAAGGGCCATGAGAAGAGATTACCCCGGGTAAGAAGGCAGACCCAATCTTATCACATGGGTCCTTAGAAGTGAAGAACCTTCTCAGCTGTTTTAGAAAGAAAGATATGTGACTGAGAAAAAAAAAGGTCAGAAAAATAAAACATCATTGCAAAATGGGGAGAGAATGCCATGTTCCAAAGAACGTAGGACCTCCTAGAACCTAGAAGCTAGAAAGACAAGTAAGTAGATTTCTACTTAGGGTCATTAGCAAGAAACACAACTCTGCTGCTACCTTCATTTAAGCCCCCTGAGGCTTCTGTTAGATGTCTGACCTACAGAACTGTATGATAACAAAGTTTTATTTTTAATCCACTAATTTTGAGGTAATATCTTAGAGCAAAAATAGAAAACTAATGCAGACTTTTAAAAAATGCATCACCCAGAATTATATATTCCTATCTGTTCTTTCCTGATGCTTCACATACCATTAATATCAAATCCAGAGGGCAGCCTGGGTGAAGTGGCTCACCCATGTAATCCTTGCACACTGGGAGGCTGAGGTGGATGGATAGCTTGAGCTCATGAGTTCAAGACCAGCCTACTAAAAATGGAAAAACTGAGGTAAGAGGATAGCTTGAGCCCATGTTGTAGGTTGCTGTGAGCTATGACACCATGGCACTCTACCCAGGGTAACAGCTTGAGACTCTATCTCAAAATAATTAAAATAAAATAAAATAAAATAAAATAAAATGCAGATGGCCATCATAGCAGCAAAAGCCCTGAACATGGCATCAGAAAACTAACATTTGAAACACTTTTCTGTCAATGACTAGCTGTATTACTTTTGAAAAGTTTATTTCGTCATTTGATTGACAAATATTTGAGACCCTGCTATGTCAAAAAAAAAAAAAAAAAAAAAAAAAACACAACAAAACTGTGTACTGAGATAGAAAAAAAAAAAAAATTAAATATGGCTGCTTTCTGTCAGTGGTTTTAAAGGTATAGACAGCACAAGAAACCTAGACACAAGAAATATTAAGTAACCTAAATACTGATAACAGAATTTTGATATGGAAGCCAACCAAAAGAGTATTTCAACTCAGCCTTCCTGATTGTAAAGTTTTTGACATACAAAAGGAAACAAATTATAGTTGCCACAAGGAAAATACTATGGTCTGAATGTTTGTGGTTGCCCAAAATGCATGTGTTGAGGGGCTAGCCCCCAAAGGGATAGTATTAGGAGGTGGGGCCTTTGGGAAGTGATTTGGTTGTGAGAATAGAGACCTAGTGATTGTGATTTGTGTTCTACAAAAGAAAACCTAGAGAGCTCTATGTCATTTCTAGCACGTGAGGACAACATGAGAACACAGCCATGGGAGAAGCAGGCCCTCAGCACACATTTGCTGGCACCTTAATCCTGTAGTCTCCAGCCTCTATGGCAGTTTGTCATAGCATTCCAAACAGAATGAGACAGGAGGGGGCCTAATATTTATTGAGGTCTGTTAGGTCTGGCAGGTGTGTAGATGGTCAGTTAGGACATTGAGCAAACTGAAGATGACAGTCAAGCTTTCGTTCACTAACTGCAAGTGTATGAAAAGATGCCAAAAAGAAACAGTGCCAGCTCTTCTCTGTTCTGTTTCCCCACAGATGGAGAGTCAGGTCTCAGTGCTGAGGACCCCTAGACAGAAGACTATAGACATTTTATGGGCCCAGAGGACACTAATGAGAGAGAAGTCAAAGGATTGGAGTGAAAGAGTACCATATCATCTTAGGCAAGGCCCCCCAATTTAGTTCTCCGTGGAGAACTTGCTTCGAATATGGAGACACCTCCTTCTGGAGGTGCCTGCACTGGTAAGGCAGACATACACAGTAGCTCAGCTGGCTGGGGGGATCGAGTCTTTGACTCCAACATTCTACAAAGACTAAACATACTGGCTATGCACCACACTGACTGTGAAGGGAGGTTAATGCCCCCCACCCATGAGGCCTGTCTGGTAAAGCCTTTGCAATTGCTTGTGGTGAGGCATAAAGATTATATATAGGACTGTGGCCTGGAGATGAAATCCTTAAGGTTATATATATATATATATATATATATATATATATATATATATACACACACACACACATATATAGCCCACTGCTGTGCAAAAGAAATACAATGTGAGCCACTTGTATAATTTTAAATTTTATAGTATGCACATAAAGTGAGAAGAAACAGATAAATGTAATTTTAATGATATACTTTATTTACCCCAATAAAACCAAACTATTTCAAATTACATTCAATATGAAACATTATTAATGGAAAATATAAATTTTTTAAAACTTTTCAGATTAATATGAAGGTATAAATGAAGGTTACACTGTGTGTGTGTGTGTGTGTGTGTGTGTGTGTGTGTGTGTGTGTGTATGTAAGGTAATGTTCAAGTCGTAGTTGAACCCTCCATTCAGGGATTGTGCTGTATACCCTCACATTGTGCACAATAGCTAAGAGTTTACCAATCCCCCTCCCTTCTCCCCTCTATCCTTTTCCTTCTTCCTTCTACCCACCACTTGAATTTAATTGTGTTTTGCTCTCAGGTGGGCATCTAGTTGTTTGTATGTTGGTTTCCTGTTAGTATTGCATACATTGGTTGCTTGCTTTTCCATCCTTGTGATACTTTACTAAGAATGACATGGAATCAACCCAAATGCCCATCAACTCATGAATGGGGAGAAATATTGCACATATTTCACTGAATTTTTAACATTTTTATTTTTAATTATGAATAAATAAATACATTATAAATAGTTGCATTTATGTGCTTATCTGTGTATGTGATGTCTTGATGGAGGCATACAATGTGGATTAATCAGATCAGGATAATTAGGGAATTCATCACATCAAATCTTTATCATTTCTTTGTGTTAGGAGCTTTCCAGTTCCACTCTTTTAGTTGTTTTATTGTATACCCTTACCTATTACTGACTACATTCACTTTGTTGTGCTCTCTAACTATCTAAGCATATTTTGGTGCCCATTAGCCATCACCACCTTATCCTCCTCTCCCTCTTACTCTTCCCAGGCTCTGGTACTCATCATTCTGTCACCAGCATAAAGACTTTTGCTAATGTCACAGAAAGGTGAACCTCATCAGCATTAAAATTTCAAAGGGATGTCTGTGAAGTAGAATATATGACATTAAAATATATCTTTCTATGTGCAATGGATTATATTTTGGTTTCTGAGTTTACATATAATTATTTTTGTTTAAATATTTCTGTAATAGTAAATTTAGCCATTTCTATTACTTTTCTGAAAAGTTTAAAAATCAAAAACAGAAGTATCCAATGCTATGGATTCATCAAAGTATTTTTAATACACATTATATTTTAAATGTAGTGATATATTTTATATTTTACAATTATATGAAAATGTTACCTAACTTTAGAGATCTTCTAATTAATGGGGCAACATTATTCACTAAATGGACTAGTGTGGATCGAACCCAGTATGTACACTCGAATGAAATTAGCTGTAAGATACAGTTTAACTTTTTAATTTATTTTGTATATTTTATTGAAATATACCAGTTTGAAATTCCCACTTGTCTATAATAAAATATGATATGCTATGTGTATGACATGCTATCCTATGCCATGCTAAAATATGAATATGACATGGCAAGGGATGTCATGATTATACCTGATGTGGCATTACATAGTATGTATTTCTAGCCTCATAAGAATGAGAGCTCAGAGGTGGAGCATGATGGCGGACAGGACGGATGTGTACCCACCTCTCCCAAGCCACCAGGTGAGAGGAAAGAGGATCTGGACCTTTCCCACATGTGGATTATTGGTGTGGATGGACAGCTGGAGATGCTCAGAGAAATGGAGGATTGCTATGTATGAGGGGTAATTTAAAACCACAGACTCTGTTGTAGAGATTTTTCCCTGGTTGGTCGTGCTGGCCGGCAGGCCCCTCCCTTACGGAGGACAGCAGCTTGCAAATGCTGACAAAACCCAATTGACGAATATTTATTCCTGAACTGAGGGTGGCATCGGAAAGGAGAGCCACTCAAAACCACAGGGA